>FIZR01006512.1:0-10833 GCA_900060175.1 Ferrisia virgata
TTTTTTTTTTTTTTTTTTTTTTTTTTTTTTAAGAAAAATAATAATAAAAAAATTAGGAGCCAACGAAGTACAAAATTAACTACAAATTGAAACGAAAATTAACTACTAGAACTTCTTTATACATTACTCACCGAAAACCAAGAAAGCGTTTCAACTAGAAAATCAAAATTTTCATCACGAAAATATTTCATCAAACATCTCCATGCTGCTCTTTGACACAACGCGCTGACTGTATCTCTGTACCACAAAGTGTACTGAAAAACTGGAATTAGTAGAGTGAATGTCCGCTGAAAATTTCTAAAACCAAAAACTTACAATTTTGTTGAATAAGCAGATAAAATAAACAAAACAATTCTCACTTACCCAGTGGCAGAGATTTCTTGTTTGAGCATATACTCGATTTGAAATTCAATAATTGACCAATAATTCTCATTTTGTTTCAACGCTAAAACAAAAGGATGCTGCGCAGGCCAACCGTCGAAATGTTTACAATCACCCAATAAGAGTAGATCAGATATAGCTCCAATGATTGAATCGAAATTACTAAAACACCGGAAAAAGTTGACGTACAAACAAAATTACCAACATTCAATCGCTTGGTTCATTTTTTATGACATTACTTTCCCAAATTGCATTGTAAAATCGCAGTAAACCAGGACAATGCTTGAGGTAATGGAAACAAATTTGACTTGACTAAATCGATAACAGTTTTACAAGCAATACCTCGAATTTTACTATCTTCATGGGTGCATGATTCCTTGATAACATTTAGATCTGAACTCTGAATCATTCATTTATATACACATACATTAGTGAAAATACATAAATTGTCGTCAATAACATAAGAAAATAATGTTCAATACTTCAATAAAACTGCGGGTTTTCTCTTTCAATTTTCGCTTCAATTGTTCGACATTCCTTGAAATATTCTGTAATCATATCATTGTAGCATACATAAAAATGTTAAAATATTATTCTCTATTCGTTCCAATGTTTATTAATTATGTACGGACAAAAGTCAGGAGTAAAATTATCTGCATAGATCGCAGACGGATCAATCATCTTAAACATCATATTTGTTTTATGAATAAAGTAATTTACCCAAATTTTGCATTTTACTATTCTTCGTGTTCAAGACTGAAATCTGTGAAAGCATACTCACCATCAAACAGAGAAACGTGGTTCGTTGCGGAAATGATTTCACCGTACAGTTCTCCATTTTAACTAGATTTCAAGATGATATATAATAGTGATGACCAAAATTTCAATTTTTCACATCAGACAGCCTTTTGTGATGGCTCACAGAGCGATAGTAATGATAAAAGTAAAGAATAATTAATGAATGCAAATGTTCAAGTTGAAAAACAACTTAGCATTACATTATTATTCTATTGTGAAAAACTAAAAATAGTCACTTATATCACATTTTCTATAAATTAAAAATTTCTACTTGATATTGATAATACATAATTCAAAATTTTCAAAAATCTTTGATTCCGCCTTTCCGCTTGATTTTTCGCTAACACTAGAAACAACGTTGCCAATTTCTTAAAATAACGAAATGTTTTCAATGGTTTCAGTTACACGATGAGTCTAAGTGATTACTGATAGTACGTAGGACGTAGCCTGTGGGCCGTGTTGTCCGTGCCGGTAATAGTAACCCTGTAACCGACAGTAACTGACTATTATGCGAAACTTGGCAACACTGAAACGTTTTATAATCATTCTATTGGTTGAAAATGCGGTTCTTTTGCCTTGAAAATTAAAATGTGAGATCGGCAGCCATTGTTGTTGAACAATTATGCGCCGTGTTGTTTCCAGTGCTTATTTCGTATAATTATATTTTATATAAATAAGTAGTGTCAAAGGAATATTTCGTGCGAATATTTTCCGGAATTATTTATTAAACTTGAGGTAGATTGCTGAATCAATCACAGTAATGTAGTTCTTTGTGTACACCTTACTATGCCTGTGGTCTAAGCAACATGGCAATATTTGTAAATGTCAGTTAGCAACTGTGTCTATTTAAAACGCCGCATTCATTTGATGATTTGATTTTTCAGGTAAACCTACTTCTGCTAATACTTTACGAATTGACTATAACTTAATTGAGTTATTTTCATGCTCTGTTTTGTTAATGTTGAAACATTGTAGGTATCCATATTTTTAGTCAGTGATACTGCATTTTTGCGAGCAAGATGGCAGACAACGACGATTTATTGGATTATGAAGATGAATCAGAACAACCGGAGACTGCAATTTCCAATGGCACATCGGAAAAGAAAGATGTACGAGGAAATTACGTCTCTATACACAGCTCTGGGTTCAGAGATTTTCTGTTGAAACCAGAAATTTTAAGAGCAATTATCGATTGCGGTTTTGAACATCCTTCTGAAGGTACACGAATCTATTTTCATTGATAGTAACTTCGAAAATCATTTTATAAGTTTGTTTTTCATGTTTTAGTTCAACATGAATGTATTCCTCAAGCGGTGCTTGGTATGGATATTCTATGTCAAGCCAAATCCGGTATGGGCAAAACCGCGGTATTCGTGTTGGCTACTCTGCAACAGTTAGATGTAACTGATGATAAAGTTTACGTTTTGGTCATGTGTCATACGCGAGAACTAGCTTTTCAAATTAGCAAAGAGTACGAACGATTTTCCAAGTACATGAATAACGTCAAGGTATTAGTTTGTTGAATAAATGCATGATTTACTCATTTTGATTGATCAGAGTATTGATATAAAGTACGCATTATTTTTCAGATTGGGGTGTTTTTCGGTGGTTTACCTATTTCTCACGACGAAGAAGTTTTGCGCACGAATTGTCCACACATAGTAGTTGGAACTCCTGGCCGCATCTTAGCGTTAGTACGTTCTGGCAAACTGAATCTAAAGCATCTCAAACATTTCATCCTTGATGAGTGTGATAAAATGTTGGAACAGTTGGGTAAGAATTAATGTATTCGTGTTTATGAAGAGCTCGTATGATGATTCAAAGCTAGTATAGATAGGGACATATGAATATTGGTGATTATTGGCAATTTCTGAGAGCTCTGACTTAATTATTTCTTTAGATGTACACTATTAGGACTGTGTTCATTATATTTTACAGACATGAGAAGAGATGTGCAAGAAATATTTCGTTCAACTGCGCAAACAAAACAAGTTATGATGTTCAGCGCAACTTTAAGTAAAGAAATACGCCCAGTCTGCAAAAAATTTATGCACGATGTAATTACCACATTGTATTTACCATTTACTTAACCCCTTGGAATTTTATACTCACGCTCGTCTCTCGTTGACGCTATCGAGTTAACAATGAATCTGAAACATGTCCTATGAATTAATGTTTTCTTACTCTACGGTGGATTGTTCATTACGTCAAGATGAATCGAGATTTTGAGCTGAATAGAATTTTTGTTTTAATATATGCTTCCGCTATGCAAACTGCGGCTCATTCCAACGATGCAAATAATATTGAATTCGATTCTTTCACGCTCGTGCTATGCAAGATTTCAAAATGAACTACCACAGCAGTAGAAGAACAGTTTCTAAGAAGGAAAATTTTCGATTCCTAAACGCGTTGGCTGAATCCAAAACAATGGTCAGCGTCAACTGCTAAAGCGTTATAGCGCAAAGTGACAACTGTAATCAGTCGACTGCTAGTAACAGCAAATTTGCTTGGTCCGCTGAAATTACTAGTTGGTTATTCTTTTTATTATTTCTTATGCATATTTTTACTCATCTTTTATCGCTTAAGTCCTTCGTGTATGTTATGGTTTTTCATATTTTTGCCGTTGGAATGATGAGTTGTCAAATCTTTACCTGAAAAATTGAATGTTTGAATCATTGTTACATGATTAAAGCGGGCGAGACGAATCACGGATGAACTTCATTTGGATTTTTTTATCGTATCAATCAATTTTTTGAAATCAAACGAAAAAATTACTGTAGTGACTACACGATTCGGTTTTTAACGCTCACCTTTATATCTGTTGTAATCTGTTTTGGTGTTCATCTAATAGCCGATGGAAGTATACGTGGATGACGAAACTAAACTGACGTTACACGGTCTGCAACAACATTATGAAAAGGTCAAGGAAAGTGAAAAAAACAAGAAGCTGTTCGAATTGTTGGACGTTTTAGAATTTAATCAAGTAAGGAATATGTTGTGAGATTATCCCTGTTCATGCTGTGTTTTTTTAAATTGATCATGATGTTTTGTAGGTTGTTATTTTTGTGAAATCAATTCAACGTTGTATAGCATTAGCTCAACTCTTGAATGAACATAATTTCCCATCGTCTGCTATGCATCGCGGAATGACGCAAGAAGAGCGGTTAAAAACCTATCAAGAATTTAAAGATTTTAATAAAGTAATTCACTATTTTTCTTCCTAATATTATAGGATATATCACTTTTCTGTGAAGTTTTTGAAGACTATCATGTTGGTGTTGTATTTGATGAATATTTTTCATGTCCGCGTAGAGGATCATGGTTTCGACGAATTTATTCGGTCGTGGTATGGATATCGAACGAGTCAATATCGTATTTAACTACGATATGCCAGAAGATACCGATACATATTTGCATCGCGTTGCCAGAGCTGGACGATTTGGTACTAAAGTACGTAAACGCAAATTTTGTTTTGTCGTACCGGTCTTGTTCATTTTTTTCAATTTTTATATTTTTCAAAATCAGGGTTTAGCCATCACTTTCATCAGCGATGAAAACGATTCAAAGATATTGAATAGTGTTCAGAAACGTTTCGATGTCAATATCAAACCTTTACCTGACGAAATAGATCTTTCTTCTTACAGTAAGTCAGTGGTTAAATTTTTGTGATGAGGTTTCAAAATTTATGTATGATTCAATTTTGTGTTACAGTTGAAGGGCGATAGTGGATTTTGCGCCAGAATCACGTTTACAAAGAAGTGGAAATCTTTGTAAGTATTTTGTCTTTGTTTTTATGCTTTACTTTCGTAGCTTTTACTAATTATTTGTAATGATGAAATTTTTCTTGGACAACGTTTGATGTTGAAGTGATGACTCGATAACTTTCTGAACAGCAATTCATGGATTGCTCTGAGCAATTCGTTTACACCGTTATTTTCGTCATGATGACTATTTGAATTTACGATGTCTTTAAACATGAGTAATTTTATGAACTCTCTCACTGAACATGCATTAGCGGTTTTATGTTCTTGGAGCTGTACTGTCATCATTTTTATTTTTTACGTTAAGGTAGTCATGGAACGTGATTTACCTTTCAAGTTTATACTTATGTAATATCAAGTTTTATTTGTAAAAATTATTTCCGCTATGATGATTATTGTATTGGATGACTTATTCATGAATATTTATTTGAACTCTCTCACTGAGCGTAAATTAGTGATTTGATCGTTAAAAATAGTACCGCGCTCTGTGCACAGCTTGATTAATTATTCAATTTCTTTATTTACAGAGACATTGTTGAACGACGAATTGAATGACGATTGATTTTCTGGATCATGGATTTGTTTTTTAAATACGTGTACATACAGAAAAGTCCATAATTAATTTTCTACTATTTAAAATTATTGTCTATGTTCTCCGTATTTTAAGAATAAACAATTTTAAACGGTTTTGTTTCATTTATAAATATTATTTAAGTTACTAGTAAATTTGAGTCGATTTTCAGTGACGATTAATTATGAATGTGTGCCTTAATCGATTTTCCAAAGTATAAATACTTGACATGGAACAATGCTCTCTTTAATTATCATGAAAGTTTCACGTTTTGTGTCGTTTATGAAAATTGTAAACTTTTACGTATATTCTGTACACTTACTACAGTTCATAATCGTTTCAAAAACTGATACTAAAGAGAGAAGATACAATTGGTAGTGAAGCAAAAAAAGACGAATATTAAGGGCTTGATTACACGATTTTCAATTCTTGGATTCATAATAGCATTCTATTATTAATAGTGTAGAATTTAATGGCTTTTAGTCTCCTATTCAAATTAAAATACTATTAAGCAGTAAAAATTTGTTTTTTCAAATACGGGTGGGGGATGTGGTAGAATAACTACTTCTAAAATATTTCTAAGTAATAAATATTGAGTAAATATGACGAATGCTTCTATTGTTACATTGTAAATCTAAGAGGTCGATGTCTAAGTTGTAAACTTTCATCACAAATGCAGTTCACTAAGTGTATCATTATGCAGTTAAATCGTTTAATAACAAAAAAAGTAATTAGCCAAAACACGAGGACGGTCGGGCCGGTTCGCCGGTTGAGGAATACTAAAATCATAGATAAAGAGTTATAGTAACTAATAACTGAAGTAGGGTTTCACATGCACTTTATTATTTGTTTATCGCGATACATTTATTACATTTATGCTTCAACCATGGTATGGTCAGAGTCGTATATTGTTTATCGACGGTCGAAGCATTTATGTATAAATAGATAACGTAGATTTTATTCAAAATGTTCAATTTGGCTTGTTGACTATTTTTGAAATGGTTTTCGACATCAAATTTTAATTTTATAGTGATAATAATTAATTAGAACAGTAATTTAGTGATAGAAAATGGTAAATTCTGATGATGACGAAGATGCTTTACCACCCGGCTGGGAAGAACGAGCTGCAGTTGACGGAAATGTTTATTATGTAAAGTAAGAGTTTCTGTCCATTACAAATTCAAAAAATTGTTATCAACGTAAAAGATATTGAGTATTGATTTTGATTATTTACAGTCACGTTTCAAAATCAACTCAGTGGATACATCCTGTGTCAAGTAAAAGAAAAACAGTTCCCTACAGTACATATTATTCTTCGATTCATAAATTTATATCAGAGATTCGTTTGGTTATGTTCGTTTTTTAGTTAAGGGCTACCTTACGGTTGGACAAAAATTGTCGATGATGGTGGCAAAATCATGTACAGCGAAGAATCTACCAATATCCATACATATACTGATCCAAGATTAGCATTTGCCGACGAGGCCAAGGAAACAAAATCTTTTTCATTCAAATATGACGGATTTTCTAACGCTTTAGAAGTATTACATGGTTTAGACTTATCGTCTAAGGTGGCTGTTATTACTGGAGCGAATTCAGGAATTGGTTTGTTAGTACGAGAGTCAAATACACTGAAGTTATTTCTATTTTTCAAATTAACTTCATTTTGTTACAGGTTTTGAAACGGCAGTCTCATTAGCTCAACACGGATGTAACGTTGTATTTGCTTGCCGATCTAGAAACTGCGCCGAGAATGCAATTTCCAGAGTAAAAAATTCCAAAATCAGAGCCAATTGCATACCTATGCAACTTGATTTGTCATCTTTAAGTTCTGTGGAAAAATTCAGCTATGAATTTGATGAACGATTTAAGTTGGTGAAATACTAATACTATGTGTATTTTCTATGCAACAATGAAATTATCTGTGATTTACCAAGAATTCTTCGATATTTATTCATCTTTTTTTTAATTGCAGATGTCTAGACATTTTGATTCTGAATGCTGGAGTTTTCTGTTTACCTTATACGCTTACCGTAGATGGTTTTGAAAGTACATTTCAAATATGCCATCTAGGTCATTTTTATTTGACGAAACTTTTGACAAATAATATCATGTCTTCTTCCTGCCCCCGAATTGTTGTAGTTTCGTCTGAGTCACACAGGTACACTCTGGAATACGATTTCGTCTGCAGTTATTTATGTTTCTTTATTACTCCTGAGTTTTTAATAATATCGTAGGTTCTCTAATATATGCCTTGAAACACTAAACAGTACTTTGTATTCGCCTAAAGTTAAAGATTATTGGGCTCTGATGGCGTATAATAATGCAAAGTTGTGTAATATGTTATTTGTCAACGAACTTCATCAGCGGCTATATCTGAAAGGAGTGAATATTTATGCTGTTCATCCTGGAAATTTAGTTCGTACTGGTTTGAGCAGAAATCGTTGGTTTTACCAAATAATTTTTTTGGCGTGTTCACCATTTACTAAATCTATGGTAAGGACCGTCCTATGACTACAAGTAAAAGCTCTCAAAAGCGGAAAAAGAAAAGAAAACAATTTTTTCTAGGTTTTCGCAAAATTACTCGATTTTTTCATGTTTTTTTGGAATTTTGATAAAAAATTTAACCAAAGACAGGTAGATGAGATTACGCTTTCACTTGTAGTCGGTAGATTTCCATCGAACTTCTCTTTGAATTAGTGCGTAAAGGTTGCATCTCGGTATATTTCAGCTTTGATACTTCTCAACATGCAATACATTGAACCTTTAATTGTTATTCTGAAATCACTAAATTTTTTTCAAATTCAAGACGTGCAGCATGCGCCTAATAATGAGTAGTACGCCGTTATGGTGATAGGTATTGTCTAAATGCTGATATGCCGATAAGATGTAACCTTACGCATTAAGTCAACGTTTTAGTAAATGCTGTGTAAAGATATTTATTTGAAACACTTCTTTTTTTATCCAAGCAACAAGCTGCAAGTACTTCGGTGTTCTGCTCAACTTCGACGTTATTAAACAAACTATCCGGATTATATCTTAATAACTGTCAAATATGCAATCCCAGCGATAAAGCTAAAGACCGCCAGCTTGCGCGACAATTATGGATTTTGTGTGAAAGTTTATTGGAAAAGCGTTCATCTATCGATAATTGAAGAAGCTTGATAGTTATCATTTTATTATGACTGTACAGTATGTAATGTAATATCGTCGAGCGGGTACTGAGTACTCATTTTTTTTATATATTTGGTAAGAATAATTCGAAATGATTCAGTGATGGAGAACTAATGTATTTGAAAATATACAGATATAACAATCAGTTATGTACTGATTTCGAATAACACTCTTCTCAACAAGTTATCTGTGTGAAGAGAGAATTACTTTTAAACAAATATCTGCAAAACACGAGTAGTTAAGTAACTATTAACATGAAACAAAAAAACATTACCAATGCAATACACATCGTGTTTGCAGAACAAAATTAAAAAAAAAAAACAACACAGAGAACAGAGATATAAAAACAGTATAATCGATACTTTCGCGCATCTCGAATGACATCAATAAAATAACACGTCATTCGACTTTTCCTCACAAAAATAATTAACGTATTATTTAGTTAAGAATGTTAATGAATTGTCGTGCAGTGTACTAAGAACACAACATGTATAAAATAATTTGAAATCGTGAAGGAAAATTCGAATATAGTGCTCTTTTTCGACTGAAAAATTCCAAGTAAACAGTAGTTGTACAAGTTACGACTGTTTGCATTTTTAAGCTACGGCTACTCAAAAGTATGATTTAAATTTAACTCTGCTCTCTATAGAACGACATAGTTTTTGCATGAGTATCAACAGTCCTAATAAGTACTTAGAATATACGTTACACATGGTCGAAACGCAAAAACGTAAATTAAGAACAATTACGATAAGTAATTCTAAAATAATAAGAAAACATTATATATGTATTAAAATATGAAATTTCTTAGATGCCAATTATCTTGTAACTAAGTTTTAAATATTTACCTCGTGGATTTTACTGAAACGCGGACAAAGCGCAAATTAATTCGCCTTATCTGGGAAGAAGAAACATTATCAACCTAACAATAATGAAAATTATTCAATAAATTGAATTTCTTCCAGAAATACAATAAGACACGAACATAAGTGCATAGATAGGTACATAAAATAAATATAGATGGAAAATAATTACCCATAAATGAATAATTATAATCGCATTGAACAAAACAAAATCGAAACAAGATGAAAAATATCGATTAAATTCGATATTTGAAGTGAAACTCTGCTTACTTCAGGTACATTTCAAGTGAACGATCATATTTCTGCGTCTAGTTCTAATACTCACTTCATGCGCGATGCTCTCAATCAGGAGTAAAATCTCGGCTCCATGTACGAAGCCGAGATTCTTCTCCTTCATTTTTTTACGCGTATTTAAATAACATGTGAAACGTTAATAACGAAAGAAATATTTTTTTACCTGTGACTCCATAGTATATAAAATATCAATATTTTCGTCGCTGTAAATAAGTACTTTGAAAATGATATAACGGGGTGTCGATAAGAGACCAATTTCAACCATTTACGTATATCAATATATGATATAAAAACTAACCAACACACCTCGTTATACGAACATACTTGTAAAAATAAAGGCAACAAATTGGACAGGAAAAAAAACAGGAAATTTTAACTACATAGAAGCTAATTAGCGTACACCAGTGAGAAATGATACGTACCTAAAACTGATAACTTTCGCCGCCAACAAACGATTACATTCGGCACTATCCGAAAGAGGTAACTTGACATATGGAGCTTCATTTTCTTGTTCCGTAAATTCAAATTTGTATATTCTCGATTTTAATTTAATATCGCTAAAAGGCCCTCGCAATATCATATAATGAATGTTCATGGGAACTGATGTTTTGCTCTTTAACGATAACTACGAATAACAAAATTTATTACGATTGTTGCGCTATGATGAAAATTCTGAAAAACTCGTATATTTTGTCACCTGATAAGACATTTCACGCTCGCAACTAAACGTTGGATCACGCTGGCTATTATTGATTCGAGTTTTTACCACCCATTGATGATTAAATGCCGAAAATCGGTGAGTTTCATAGTATAATTTATGGATGAATTCGTCCGTTCGGTACGGTTTCAATTGCAAATCTACACGAGTAAATAATTTGAAGAACACAGGTAAAAAATGAGAGTAGATACCTTATATTCCTTCTGGTGCACTCTGACGCACTGGTAAAAAAGCCGAAGATTTCCCACTTTTTCACAGTAAAACAACCGATGA
>FIZR01006514.1:0-10298 GCA_900060175.1 Ferrisia virgata
TTTGTAGTCTAGGTAGCTTGTTATAATTTGAAGGTATTTATTTTTAATCATGGAAGAAGGATGGTCAGCCTTTTTATATTCGGTCATTTTTAAGTCAGTATCAGGGATCATTGGATTTGTAGAGTTGCAAGTTGCCGATACAAGGAATCTGTTGATTGAAAGAGTTAGGCATTTTGACAAAATTTAAACGCGCCAGTCACCAACTTTGAAACATGCTCAATTACATGTTGAAAAAAGATAATTTTCCGAATACAAAATACTAAGAGTGAAAGATCAAGAATGATCCTCCTCTCATATACAGCCGAAGTACCAACGGCATTGCGTATTTTAACATTGGGCAAATTCGGCTCAAAAACCACGCGACGTTTTTTTTTTTTTTTCTCTTCGGTACTCCGTTCGTTCATCGATGCTGCGCGCCAATAATTGCGACCACAATCGAAAATTTACCCGATGACAACTAATCATCGCTCTGCGCCGTGTTATCGCATAACGCACGAATTCATCGCTAATAAACGACCAAACACATAGCTCGTTCGCGCAAGCAAAAATACGTATCCTACATAAGAGTACCGAGTACGACGACGAGTATTAGTCCCACCACACCATCGGCATCACCATCGCCATCACCATCAGCGCAACAAACCTGTCGTTGTAATAATGTAGCTAGCACCTACCTACCTACGCAGTACCTACGTCCGAATGCAACGCAATTCAATGTACTACAACGAGAGCTAATGAAAGGGGACTTTTGTATTGCACATAGTACCTATTTGGGTACATACACGTAGCGTAAGCTAGATAGGTAGGTATACGTAGGTAGGTTAGGTAGGTAGTGAGGCCGAACTGAGTGTAAAGAACGGTGTCGTGATTAATGCTACACCCTTGTACGAGAGGACAGCACCTTTTCGTTGAAAAGGGCGCCTTAACGCAACGAGTTGGCGCTTTTATTTCCGCAGACGATTTCCGAGCCGACGGATCGGGGTTAATCAAAATTTCAAAAATATACAATATCTGCAGTATACAACGTAGGTGTAAGAGAGAACGAGAACAAGAACGAGGGGGGGAGGGAAAAAACGCCCCAATCCTTAAAATGTAATCTGCAAATCGCTTATTCACGGTCACATTGAGCGAAAATCGTTTTTTTTTTTTTTCGCTTTTAACTGCGGCTGGTTGGCTCGCTTATTTATACATATAGATATATTTTTTGACCTATACGGAAAAAGGCAACAGTTCATAGACATATTCTCGCATCTTTTGTGATATTTTTCTTTACATCGAAACACGCACGGTGAACACGTTCCAGCCATATGTAGGTACGTGAAACTTCGGTCGTCGTAGCTTTTTTTTCTTTTTTTTCTTTTTTTTTTTTTTTTCAAACGTGAACAGTTTCAAGTATTAAATCATATTCAGGTGAACCGTGAATTTTTCAAATATTAATTTCGCGAAACGACCAACATATTTTTTTATTTTTACCCACAGACGTGTAATTTTTACAACAAACCGTTTTGTTTATCTTTAAAGCTCGCCTTGTAAATATTAATCGTATCCTAAAATTTTTATCATATCTTTATTTAGCTACCTACCGCATCTCACGTATGTAGCTAGCGTACCTATGCGTTTCATTAATTTGCGAGCGCTTTTTAACCGCACAGTGGGCCGTGACTAAATGAATGTACCTGATGAATAAGTTGCATATTCAATGCGCAAAAGGCGCCGTTAGCAAAGACAAAAACATCTAAGTAAATAGCTCTCGTTAACCATATGCGAAGGCTGTTAATAAATAAGCGTTCTTTTTCAATCACGATATTAGCTTAAATACGCTTCCTAGTTTTTTTTTTTTTTTTTTTCATTACTTTTTACATGGTTCTTTTATCGGCGCAATATGTAGGTTTTTTTTTTTTTTACTCGTTCGTGTCGTGTATGCAGCTGATGAAGATAAAGGCGAAGGGAATTTGAAAATTCAACCTTTTCAAGGATAGTGTTCGTCATGAAGTTGAAGTTTTATAAAAATTATTTAGCTATAGGAATATTTTTAATCAGTCCGAAGTATTGATTAACTCTGATCATTTTTTCGTTTACAAATTTTTTTGCGATTGGTTCCCAGGGGTTGAAGTAGCTATTACCTAGTAGATAAATACAAATGATGTTTTCAAAAATGGAAGCTTAAAGTTGTACGTATTCGGAATCGTCATTTAAGAAATAGGTGCCTTTGTTAAAGACACAAATTGCAGCCAGTGATTGATTGAAATTCACTTAAAAGAATTATCGAGGTTATTCGAACGTTGAAAATGGATTTCAGCAAATCTCGTCGGAATGATATAAGGCTGAAATTGGGCCATTACGTGTTTTCAACTTATATATCCCCGCGTTAAGACATATTTATCGAAACCTTCGAGTATTTTTAGCTTGATTTTCTATGTCATATTGCCAAATGGAAAATCATGCTAGTACAGACTATCGACTAATTACGAATGATGAGGGGGGGGGGTATCAACAAAATCCGTTTTCGGGTCCTAAAAGACTATTAAGACAATTTTTAGCCATGTCAGATATTTATGTTTATTTTTTTATTTATTTTTTTCGAACATTAAAATTATTTACTCCGCTTGATACCGACCAAAATCACTCCAATTAGGTCAATTGGCTCAGTTTGGTGGCGGATTGAATATATATGAGTGGGGATGAGCTTGGATCAAAATTCAGTTGTACCCTATTTTGGGTTATGGGGTGCTGAAGGGTCCAAAACACAAAAATTGCCCCTTTTTCAGCCAATTGATAAAGAATCAAAAGTTGTATAACATATCCGAAAATCAACCTCCTAAGTCAATTAGGAGGGAAGATATGGGGGTATTCCTCCTTTTTGACCTTAAAAAAGGACTCTTCCTTCCCCATTTCCCCTCTCTTAATTGAGTTAGGAACTTGAAATTAGTGCGTACATTAAGTAGAGACCTTAGATGTGCCTTTGGGGGGGGGGATCAATTTTTTAACCCCATTTCACCCCTTCACTGCCCCAAATATATATGTATATTTTTTTGGTCGTTTTTTCTTATTTCTTTGAGCTTGTTCCTCCGATAACTCCCCTCCAAATTGAGCTAGTAACTTGAAATTGGATATGTACATTAAAGAGGAGTCGTGGATGTGCCTTTTGGGAGGGGTCTCGATTTTTTAGCCCCATTGCACTCCCTCGCAGCCCTAAATATGTGGTTTTTTGGTCTTTTTTTTCTAATTTTTAAAGTTTGCTTCTCGCAAAACTCTCCACCAAATTGGGCTGGGAAGTTGAAATTAGGCATGTCCCATATATGGGGACCTTTGATATGCCTTTTGGGGGGCTTCGATCTTTCAACCTCATCGAACTCTTCTTACCCGCATAGCCGATTAGGCAAAAAAAATTATATGAAGGCATATATAAAATATATTGGACTATAGCTTAGAGTCAAAGTATGTTAAAGTTGAACAAATAAGAGATTTTTATGCCTTTCGTTATTTCACTCTTGAGACTGGAATTAATCAGATAAAATAGTAAAAGGTAAAATAGACCTAATTATGCTATTTTTGGAAATCTGCGAACAGTGAGTTCACAATAGTGGCGAAACGACAGCCTCGAAATGAAGCATAAATTCTATTTTTAATACTTAATATTTTCCACTTTCAAAACCGGCTCAATTTTTTCAAATTTAAAAAAAAATAATTTTTGATTTTTTTTTTAAATGGAATACCCTGACCAAAAATAATCATTGGTGGCAAGTTTTCATAATTTCCTTTTTTTCTGAGGTTTTAAGAAATGTTACTTTTTATAGGTAGTAAATTTACGATCAATTTCACCTTCAGATAACTAAGTTCATCCTTCTGTGCTGTTTTCCATCGCGAAAAAAAATCATTTTATAGCATAATGTTTCATTATTTTATATTTTTGGCGAAGGGCTTTAAAAATTTATAAATCATGTTTGTACTTTTTTCAAAAACAGAAAAAAATCATCAAGTCATGGAGAAGTTTTAATTACAGATCAGAAAGAAGCTTGGAAAATTCTTCCAGAATTTGTTTTTGTATTTTATACTTGTAAATTCATTTCTTTCCCCCACAAGATCGCACCACGGTACAGGAATTTTAATGGTTAATTTCGAATTCAGCGCCAGAAATACATCCAGAATCATCTAGTTTCCATTCAGAAACATCTGTTAAACGTTCAATCATATGCCTATTTTTCCTTAAAATTATAGCTTGACAGAGATGTTTTGAAAATTTATTCGAATCCACATAAAATATACTGTACTCGGAATTGTAAATTTTTCTATTTTTAGTCAATTTTTATCCATTTTTCAACATTTTTTGTGATTTTTTTCATCAATTTTGTACACTTTTCCCCGCATTTTTGCCAAATTTTCAGCCAATTTTCGATGATTTTTAATTTTTTTTCTTGAATTTTGATCAATTTTCTATGATTTTATTCATATTTCATGTAAATTTTCGTAAATTTTTGAACATTTTTTAAAATGATTTTTGATCAATTTTTGTTTTTTTATGATTTTGTCAATTTTTTACTCACTTTGTGGTGATTTTCTTTACCCAATTTTTAATGTTTTCTAATGTTTTTTTTTTTTTTTTACATTTTAGTGCAATTTTTACTTAATTTCCAAAATTTATTCGTGATTTTGATCAATTTTTAGCACTTTTTACAAATTCAAGTTCAATTTCTACCCATTTTTAACTGATTCTTCGTGATTTTTGATCAATTTTCTGCATTTTTTACGCATTTTTGATATCGTTTCAAGCGATTTTCGATGATTTATAACGATTTTTTTCATACTTTGTTCAATTTTTACGTAATTTTCAAAGATTTTTCATGATTTTTAATAAAGTTTCAGCATCTTCCACCCATCTTTGTTAAATTTTTAACCAATTTTCACGGATTATTAAGGAGTTTTGACCAATTTTTACTTTTTCAACATTTTTTCAGATTTTCTGCTCAATTTTCTGCAATTTTTACGAATTTTTGATAATTTTTTACCCTATTTTCAATGATATTTTGCCTAAATTTCGATAATTTCATATCGAATTTACGTCGTTTAGTTTAATTAAGGTGGAAGCAGGGGGGGGGTATGCAAGGAATCACCAATTTTCAAGATTAAAAGTGGGAAACATTCTTCTCATATTTTCTCCTCTAATTGACGTTTGAGGTTGGTTTTTAAATACCTTATAAAATTTTCGATTCTTTATCGATTAATTTATAAACGAATCTTTTTTGAGATCTTTGCCCTTCAGCATCCCCTCCTCCAATTTTGAACATGGCTGAATTTTGATCCAAGGTCATCTACACTCGTATTATTTCACATCTAATCTGCTGACTATTTGAGCTTAATGTACGAATTTGAGCAATTTTTCTCGGTACGCAGCTGGGTAAATAATTTCAGTGTGGGGAGGATTTTTAATGAATAAAAATGGTCTGAAAGGTAGTTTAGGATATCAAAACAGATTTTGTTGGTATGCATTCGCATCGATAAAATACTCGTTAACCCATATTCCTTGTAATAGGCTGATTTTCTTCGACATTATGACACTGAAAATCAGATTAAGAATTGATAGGTACTTTTTAAATGGATAGCCCTAGTAATAAGAACATGATAAACATCAAAATAACCATAATGCATTAGCCAATATTTAAGCAGAAGATAATAATGATAATAAACGTAGGTAGGTATCTAGGTTACCTACGGCTATTTTCTTGCACATAGTTCTAGGTAGGTAGGCAGTATCCGGATATAGATGTACCAAAACACGTGTTCATGATTCCGTCGTTGAGTCGAATAAGTTACCATAAATTTAGAGAAAAATATCCCATAAGGCCGTTAGAAGAAGATATTCGCTCATCTATCTCTGGGAGCCGGTCCGAAAATCAAGATCGTAAAAAAAACATAAAAAATAAAAAGCCTCTTCTTAGCGAGTTTTATAAGCTTTTTATACTTACATCAGTTTGGTTTGAAGTGAAAAAAATCTACCTATTCAATAAAAGTTGCGATGAAAATTTGCACAATAATGGTTTCTTTTTGCATATTTTTTTTTATTCTATTTTTTCGTCGTCGAGTAATTTGAAAAAATTATCGAGCTACGTGCCAAACGTGAAATAATATTTTATATAAGTCGTTCCCTATACTGCAATCAAATTGAGAGATACTTCCTGTACTTTTTTTTTTCTTTCGCAGCTTTGCATCCCCCCCTCCCTTTTGCTCCCTGTTCCACGTTTCATCACGACGCGACGTATACCAGCGCGTTTCAATACTAGAACGAGGATTAAAAGCTAAATTTGTTGAAAATCCGAAACCGACAATAACAGAACCCGACACGAATTTAAAATAGAATTTTATATCGGACAATCTGCTTAAAAATTCAATGTACGTTTGCGAAAATTGAATATACACTCACGCCATCTGACGAGTCCGCAAATGGCGAGGTTTTCGGTCTTGTTTCATGTTTTTGAAAATTTCTTCTAATTAAACGTAATTATAACGCTGTTATTTTCATAAGACGAAGTCGTCATGTTTCATAAAATAAATTAACAAAATAACTAATTAATTTTGTATTTTGTTTTGTGACTACGTTTTAATTAGAAGGGTATTGTAAACCCGAAATAGATACACAAGATAATTTCCTACTCTTTTTTTTTCTTTCTTTTTTTCCCTTTTTGTTGCTGCTGTTGTTGTTGTTGTTGTTGGTCTCGTTGTTCCTTTATTTTCGAACACGACAACAAGACCTGCCGCGATGTCGAGAACACGATGAGAAGAAAATTCTGTGTTCTGGATTCCTTATAAATATAGGTTAGGTACATATAACGTATTGTAGTATAAAAATTATTATAACTTTGGTTCGTGCCTAGATCTACGAGTTCGAATTAAATGCTCACACATTACACCTCTTAAAAAGCGTTGAAATAGCTTACTGAGAAACCGGGAAATTTCCCGGTGCGTCTCAAGATTGAAGGTTCATTTGCGCCCCACTTTCAACCATTGATCAATTAATCGTTAAAAGAGTTTGAAAAGTTTCGGTCAAGATTTTTTAGGTTTCGCAGCTGTTTTCTTTTTTTTATGTTGAATTTCAATCTTAAATGCAGAGGAGGATTTAGAGATTTAGAGAGCGGAAGAGGTGCCCTTTCCAATATTTTCCAGTTGTCGTTTTTTGGAAAATTTTCGGCATCGTTTTGCTCGGGCTTTAACTCAACTGAGGATTTTATTACGTATTACGTAATTATGGCTTAGAACCATCGCAACCCTTTTCAAAACCCTTCGTGATCATTCAACAGATTTCAGAACAATCTCAGAATCTTCACATCCCTTTTCAAACCCCTTCATCATCCTTCAACAGCCTTCAGATCCATCAAAGAACCATCTCAGACCCTTTAAAGCCCTTCTCAAAGCTCTTTATGATCATGCAATAGCCTTCAGAACCATCCCAGAACCATCTAAGAACCACCTCAAAACCTTTACAACCCTATTCAAAATCCTTCATGATCATTCAACAGCCTGCAGAATAATCTCAGAATCTTCACATCCCTTTTGAAACCCCTTCATCATCCTTCAACAGCCTTCTGATCCATCAAAGAACCATCTTGGAAACCTCACAACTCTTTTTAAAAACCTTCATGATATTTCAGTAGCCTTCAGAACCCTTTCAAGAACCTTCCGAACCCTGTCAGAACCGTCGCAACTCTTTTCAGAAACCTTCATGATCCTTCAAACGCCTTCAGAACCTTCACAACTCTTTTCAAACACCTTCATGGTCTTTCAATAGGCTTTGGAACCATCTCAGAACCACCACAACCCTTTTCAAAGTCCTTCATTATCCTTCAACACCTCCCAGAACCATCACATAACCTTCATAACCCTATTCAAAACCCTTCATGATCATTCAACAGCTTGAAGAACAATCTCAGCATCTTCACATCCCTTTTCAAACCACTTCATCATCCTTCAACAGCCTTCAGAACCATCACATTCCTTTTCAAACTCCTTTAGGATCCCTCAATAGCCTTCACAACCATCTCAGAAACATCTTGGAAACCTCACAACTCTTTTCAAAAAACTTCATGATATTTCAATAGCCTTCAGAACCCTTTCAAGAATCTTCCGAACCCTGTCAGAACCGTCACAACTCTTTTCAGAAACCTTCATGATCTTTCAAAAGCCTTCAGAACCTCTTCAGAACCTTCACAACTCTTTTCAAACACCTTCATAATCCCTCCGGCGAATAACTTTATACATTTTCATTGTATTTTACTAAGCAATTTTATATATTAATCTCAACAATGTACATGTTTATAACTTCTCATAATGTAATATACTCTGCCACTGTAAACGACTAAAATCTTTTTATTTATGCTACGAATTCTCTGCCAACTTCAAAAACCTTCAGAACCCTTTTAAGAACCTAAACTACCATTCACAATTCTTTAGAACCTTTATGGTTTTTGGATTTTATGTTAAAATTATAACATGGATACGTCTTAAGGGTGAGAAAGTTTAATAAAACTCACGATGAAAGATGTGTACGGCTGATTTTTGGGCTTTATGTTAAAATGTCTGAGTTGAGTATTTGTTTTTTTTTAATTTGAAGTTTTTGATTGAAAATTCGCGATAAAAGATGATTATAAAAGATATTTTCGGGACGCTCTGAGGGAGTGTAATAGAGTTAAAGTGTTGGGATCTGTAAAGCACATTTAGGGTCCTAACTAAATGTACATACCAAATTTCAACTTCCTAGATCAATTAGTTGGAGAGAAAGGGGAGAAACAGCCCTATTTCAAGGTCAAAAAGTGGGAAAACCCTTTTAATCTTCCTTCTGAATTGACCTAGGAGACTGATATTTGGATATGTTATATAGTTTTAGATTCTCTATCAATTGGTTTTGAAAGAAACAATTTTTACGTTTTTGGACACTTAGCACCACCTCCTTCAATCTGGTGAATAACTGAATTTTGAACCAAGGCCACCTTCACTCATCGCGATTTTGGTCAGTAACCAGCAGAGTACATAATTTTAGAGTTCGGGGAAAAAATTAAAAAAGGTCTTCTAAGATTTCAAAACGGATTTTGTTGATATTCCTCCTTCCGTTGTCCGGCGTAGGTCGATAAACTGTGACAGCCTAGTTTTCATTGACAATATGACGCAGAAAATCAAGCTAGCAATAGTTTCACGCAAATGTGTACCATTAGGGGGGGGGGGGATAGAAGGAGGTGTATGAAAGATTTTAAAAAAATTGGGAAAAATCAGCTTTTTATGCAGCTGCAAAAATAATTTTTCGAATATCTTTTCCTCAGAGCTTCCACACGTTGGAAAAATTGCGCCCTCTTACTTTTCAATTTTCCCGGTGCGCCCTGAATAGTCAGTCCGACTCTGCTTTTAAATACAGATACCTACTTATTTGCTAACCATATAAGTGTAAGTGAAAAAAGGTGTTTTAATTCCATTTACATTTACACTTACACCTAATATAAATATTTCATTGAATTTTGATACTCATATGTATATACGAAGCAATAAAGCTCGAATATCAGCAACAGGTAGGTCAATTCTGTCTATTATTATTTGTCGCTAGCAGGTCTTTTTAAGATGATAAGCTTTCATTGATCACTCGGATAATACACCATTCGACCGTAAACATAGGTAATACCTTTATTCATTAAGTTTTGAAAAAATTCTACTTATTTGAAAATTCCGAAAATTATACACAGTCACGTTTTATCAATATAATTATCAAACGGTTACGTTAATACCCCACGACCATGCATTGTTTGTCTCATATACGAAAAATAATCGTCATATCGTTGAATAAATTTAATAACTAAAATTCCACCGTATGCACACGCGAAAAATTAAACAACAGGTAATTTCCTGTTTGATTTCAAGTACATAATTAGGTACGTACGTTAGTTGACAGAACCATGTATATTTTATGTTAAATTATACGAACCGAATTAATTGATGAGGTGGCGTGGGTGCGGTAGCGTAATCGATTAGAGGAGTAATTTTTTTCCAACCTTGAAAAACGAAGGTAACCCCACACACTTCCTCACTATCAAACAGGACCTCATGAAAACTCTGAATATTCTGAAAATAATTAAAAACCCAGAATTCAACCTACCTAGAATACTCTTACTTCAACTGTACAGATCCCTGTTTAGAAGCAAACTTGAATATGGATGTCCAGCATTTCTAAATGCAACACAGAGAAATCTATCAATCATGAAAACTGTCTAAAATGCTGCTTTGCGTCTATGCATTGGAGCTCTCCCCTCCTCGCCTATTGACAG
>FIZR01006516.1:0-17543 GCA_900060175.1 Ferrisia virgata
TTTCAAAAAAAAAAAAAAAAAAAAAAAAAAAAAAAAAAACAGAATAAGTAAGGGAAAAAATGAACAGCAAAAAAAGCAAGCAGGGAAAAAGTATAAGAAAACTTTGGAAAAGAATTTTTCACTGAGGGATAGATATGAAGGTTCACTTAAGGGGTAACTCACATGTGTTCAATATTGACAAAAAGCAAAGCGCATGCTTCGTGCCCTTATCCAGGCGAAAAACTTATTTAATACATGCGAGCACAAGAACATAGCACAAGGCACATAATGTCGATGACGCGAAAAAAAAGCAAAAAAAAAAAACAGAGAGAGAGAAAATAAAAATAAGAAAAACTCGGCTAAAAAAGAAACTCATCTCCGTTTTCCCTCCTGTCGTCGTCGTCTACCGAATTTGATTTCGTATCAGTCTTTCTACCCCTACACACACCAGAAACCTCCTATACGTTAATCTCTCCTTACGTCGCAACCGACGAGATCCCTGTACGCTACATCGTTTCGTATCTTACATTTTCCATTAATATAATTTTTCTGGCAAGCATTTCTCTTCCAATATTCTTTATTCTGCTTTCATCCTATTTTCCGTTTTCGTTCGTTCTTTTTCTCCGCACAGCCGAGTTCTTTCGCCTTAATATATCATTTCCTGATCATCCTTGGGCGTTGTCGAGCCATTCCTACCACCCCTTCGTTGTTGGTATCTCGGTACCCTGAAAAAGCAATTCTATTCAACTCGCGTTTACATTAGCCTTGTCTGCTCGAACAAAATATGTTTTATACAACATGTATTTTTACCCCAAAATACGAAAAATAAATTGGAAAATGGCTGATTTTTTTCAAAAAAAAAAAACAAAAAAACAAAAAAAAACAATCTTTTTTTTTTTTCTTTTAAAGCGCTAATCCGAATAAATAATACTTCTCGAGCAACAATTTTTTTAATCGAAAACAAAAATCTACAAGCTAAATCCAGTCACGAGCCGTGATACAAGAAAAATCTGTTATATCGCTCATTTGTTTACGCGTGTGATTTTACATTACATTTGGTGAAATTTCGAGCGTAAAAAAAAAAAATTAGATCATAAAATTCATTAAATGAAATAACTTTTATTCAAATAACGCGCTGAAAAAGTTCTCTTCGTTTATTCACGCGCTTTTAATAAATGATGGAAAAAAAAAACAAAGACGAGTAAAATTAAGTTGAGACTTTACTACGTAGACGATTTTTATTATTATAAAAAAAAAAGAAAGAAAAGGAAAAAAAGCGGGAAAAAATGGAAAAAACAGCGGACTGCCATTCGAAGAAAAGAACTTTTAATTTCTTTCATTTTTTTTTTTTTCTTTTAACACAGTTGATTCCACCCTTTTGTTAAAATGAGCCACTGACACAATTAAATCCACGACCTTAGCTAACATTTTCTACCCTGAGGTAATTAAATGCAAGATTTCCTCTCCCTTTTGCAAAAGCAGACAAGTCAAAGAGAAATCGTTCCTTTTCCCTCCTACCGGATCTTCATTTTCGATTTTCATTTATTTTCCTTTTACTTTTTTCGCGCTTCTAAACGCTAATTGATACCGTCGTCGGGTTTCCTTTCTCATAATATAGTTTTCTTTCTTGTTGCTTTTCCGTTGTTTTTTCAAGTGCTTCGCAAAATGATCCGTATTTTAATTAAATAGGCCTACGTCTACGTTTTACGATGTTGATTAGTATTAAGCTAATTGTATTCTTCATTGTAATACGTAGGTATATGAAATTAATATCTCAATTAGAATGTGTGTACGTGTAGGGCCTACTATTTTCCTCCTTGATAAGCCCTAGCTACGAAATACGACGAATTTATTACCTACAGTCGAATTAGGGAATTTTTTTTCTTCAAATTATAATTCGGATACATTGACAATCTTACGTGCGAAGTGAATTAACTTTACACATCAAAGATTTCTTAGTTTCAAAAAAAAAAAAAAAAAAAATTTACTTGGCTGAAAATTCAATTTTGCTGAATTTTCAACTTTCAAGGTTATAGCGAAATTTTTACGGCAAAGTATTTCTATACTTCACAAGAAAATTCTGCTCATTTGTATAAGTTGATTTTGGTGTAGAAATAACATTATAGGTACTTTTATACGCTTTAAAAGTATGAATATTAAAAAGGTAATTAAAATTTAAGCTTTAAAATAAATTTTCAATTTCAATTTCAATTTGCAAATAAACATGATATACATAAGAAATGAACGTTGAACAGAATATATATTGAAGGTACAAAGTAGATAACTTAGTTCACTATATTTTGATCCTACAGTCTACGCCGATTAGGAAAAAAACTGAGTAACCCTGTTTATTGCAAACATTAAAAGGAAGGAATGGGAATTATGTCGGTTTCTAATTGATTTTGCGACCCTTTTGAAAATTTACTTACGTGAGTAATTCTTCGTAATAAAAAGACGTCTCCGATGTCACTCCCTTTCTGTTTTTATTTTTTTCGTAGTCATCCCATTCTTAAAGAGTCGTTAAAGTGTACAAGAAAATTATCAGTTTATATCCAGAAGATAAACAGACGCATAACGACCTATTGGCATAAATATTTTGTATTTTCTTCCATTCACGTTAAGAAAAAATAGATAGATACCTATATTTCCGTTTTTTTCTTTTAATTTTGAAATAATTTGAATAATTCGCATACTTGTACTCTTCATGGTCGGCAATTTGAAATTATTCCACGCTGTGTCCGAAATTTTTTCTGAACACTACTACAAAAAATGTATAAAAACAGCCAGAAGGAGTGGGGGGGGGGTCATTCAAATTCAAAAAAAAATTATATGTGACCAATTGATGCGATAAGTTTCAACTTTTAAAATACGAATGCGAGTTCGATTGGCTAATTCTATGTCATAACGACCCAAAAAGTAACTCGAGTCTGGCTCTCTTGTGCTTCAGACGATGAACTTCACATTACCAAAAATTTAAAAATGCAAGTACAGAAGAGTCCAGTTGAGAAAGTAAGTTGATATTTGATATCAGCGGTACCGAGTTATTACCAATCGATATACTACACGCCATTTTATTCCTTTTCCAATATTTTTCCATTTTTCAGATGGTGAGCGAGGTGCTCAAAGAACGGACTTATCCAAAAAATAAATGAATATTCATGTTCTGCGACCTCTAATTAGTAACAATCGATAGGTCAATTCATTTTTTCTATTTTTTTGAATTTTGATCATGTTTTGGGGGCTGGTGGGGGTATTTAGAAGGGTCGGATCGAAAAAATAAGCAGATAATAAAACTCAGCGTTCACAAATGAAAAGAAATCTATACGTCACTTCACTTTTACCATGTTTTTGAAGTTTTACCAAAATTGAGAACCCCAGCCCTGTGTCCCCAAGGGTACTAAGAAGATTCCACTTTAAAAATTGATTGGTTAAAACAAGCATTGAAAGGTCTATTCGGCGCAATTGCTTCGTATTTCTAAATTGTAGCTTTCAACCTTTATGCTCATCATAAAAAGTTGAAATTTCATATCAAAAGTTCAAATTTGAGCTCTCAAAATTTTGAACATGAATTTTGAAGCTTTATTGAGTTACCAACAAAACTGTACCAATCTCGAAATATGAGCCTTTAAAATTTAGCTATTTGACAAAAAATCTACGTTACGTCACCGAAGGATTGAGATTGAAATAACGGTGATTTTTTCACTAGACCACGGAGAAGAACTTGCAAAAAAAAATTTGAGTGAAATCGAAAGACCTGACTATCTTTTTGGGTCGTTTTGGCGTAAAATAAACCAATTACGATACTTGACGATTATTTTATGTAGTGCTGAGCTCTACGTGGAGCAAATTTCATGCAATGCTCTAAACGATTCATGTAGTACTCGAGCCTTTGGACATCTCAATAGTTGGCCATCAGTGGTACTCTGAGCTATAAATAAGCATTACTATTTCTATGTTTGAAAATAAGTACAATTTTTACTGATACGTATTTTTGATTCAAAATAGATTTACGTTAAAAATGACTACAAATTATTAAGTAAGTATGTATACCCACTTGCACTACCTACAAAACTTCTGAAAATAGCTATTAAAATTTTCATTACAATTTTTTAGTTTTAAAAAATCAATAATTTCTGAACAAGTTTTAACTACTGATGGGGGTCCACTACCATTATTCCATCAGTTTGCGACGTCAGTATTTTCCTGTTATCTTGTTTTTAAAGGAGAATAATCATATACAAGGAATTAAAAATGCTTTTTGTAATTCTCAAAATCGAGAAAATTTTTCCTGCGTCCTAAAAAATATGTTCAGCGATGGGCCTGTTTTTAAACCTATCACAATTCATGAAAAATTATTTTTTAATTATTCAAACTGCTTGAACCGCTCAATTCTTTTATTTAATTATGAAAAAAATTTACACGCATAAAAAATAAAAGAAAAAAATAATAGAATAGACCATGTCATCAGAACAAAAATTTTCACAATTTTTTTCGCTTTTCTGAGGGTACAAAATCAACTTTATAAATGTAAAAATCATTTTTTTTTTGCTTTTTTACCTCCAAAAAATTCGAAATACATGTACAATTGTTTCCATTTTTAACATAATTTTGACTCCCTTAAACAGTAAAAGAATTGCACAGACCTTTTTCTCAGGTCTCATAAAATTTTCTTAATACCGCATTTTTAATGTTGGCAACATTGCAGTGTGAAAACTAGCTAAGTACCAGGGTAAAAATACCGGGTGTTTTGCATTAACCTTCCTTTGCTTATACTAGTGATAGGTCACCCCATGAGACTTACGTGTATAATGGTTTACATACCCAAAAAATCGAAGGGGCTGAGATACACTGTTTTCTCCTAAACTTGCCGCTCATTTTAAAAATGCACAAAAAAAAAATTGATCACGATAAAAATTCCCTGTTTGCTCTAAAATACAGTATATACTCGTAAGTATGTGTGGTATTAAAATCAAGAGTGAGGATGAAGTAGTTCGTAAAATATCACAAAATAAATATAGAAAAACATGATTAAAAATTTGTAATTTTTTTAACTTTTTGTGAATAACTTTTGAAAAAGATATTATGAGCACATTGGTAAAAAATTTAAAAATAAATGGTAGAGCACCTTTAATTCAGTGGTTGAGTGGATAAACCCGAGTGTTACATTTATACAGAGAAAAAAATAACGATTGAAGAGTAAAAATTTTTAGTCGTTTTTAAACAAAAATCACAATTTTGAAAGTAAATTCAAGATAGGCAAAACGATTGTATCATAAGTCAAGGAATATAAGCGAGGAACTCAGGTAAAAAATTAAGAGTTGAGACCAAGTGGTTCATAAACTATGATAATATATGTATAAAAAAATTTAGTAGAAAATTTTCATTTTTTCAGTTTTTTGGGTATAACTTAATCTGAAAAAGATAAATTTCCTACTAAAAATCTTTAAAATGAATAGCAGTGCACTTCCCGCCTCACACTCTCTATAGTCTGAGTAAAATCCTTAAAGGTTGCTTCCCGATGGGAAAAAAATGTAAACTGTTGAAAATTATCAATTTTTTTCTTAAAAGTTCATGATTTTTCATTTTATAACATTCAATATGTTTGTTTTCTCTGTTGGAAAGCAACCTTCAGGATTTTTGCTCAGGTCATTGAGTGGGGAGAGAGGGGAGGGAGTGCGCCGCTACTCATTTTAAAGATTTATAGTAGAAAATTCATAATAGCTTTTTCAGATTTATTTATCCACAAAAAACTGAAAAAATTAAAATTTTCTACCAATTTTTTTAATATTTATCCCTACTCTTGTTTTTTTTCGACAGTCACTCATTCACATCCTTTGACTTATGCCGTAATCGTTTTACTTATCTTGCATTTACTTTCAAAATTGTATTTTAGTTTCTAAATCACTAAAAGTTTCTGTTCTTCGAAGATGATCTCTGATTCATTTAAAAATTTTTTTACTAATGTGCTCTTGTTACTTATTCTAAAAATTATTCACAAAAAATTTTAAAAATTACAAATTTTTAGTAATTTTTTTTGTATTTAATTTGTCATATTTCACGAACTAGTTCATCCTCATGATTTTTATACCACACACACTCGTGAGTATGCAGCGTATTTTAGAGCAAACAGCGAATTTTTATCGTCATTAATTTTTGTTCTGTGTATTTTCAAAACGAGCAGCAGGTTTGGTGGAAATGAAATTTTGAAAATAGCATATCTCATCCTCTTCAATTTTTTAGGTATGCAAACCATTATACATATAAGTCTCATGAGTTGACCTATCACTGGTATAAGGGAAGGAAGGTTAATGTTAAACACCCAATACATTACCTATGTATACTCTCAGGATACTATACAATAGGCAACTGTTTATGCAGATTAGCGATGCACCTTTTTGACTGTTCCCTCTTCAGAGGTAACAATGTCTAAAACAATAGAACATCAGTTCAATAGAAATGGGCAACTGTTTCATTCAACAATTTTGCCATAACCAGATGACCACAGTTTCTTCGAGTTTTCTGAAAATTCTGAATTTTGAAATTGCTAATCTTTAAAAATTTTCATGTTTAATTTTAAAATTAAATCATATTTTTCTCTACAGAAAATTTGTTTCTTTCATATGTTATTAAACTGTCATTTAACACATTACCCCATTACAAGATGTACAATGAATCATATTCTATACGTTTTTTTCAAATATGCTCGACGATCGATAAAGAAAAAAATTATCTAAAACATAACATTCGAATAACTTTTTAATAATTTTTCATCATCCTTGTGTTCACTTAGCACACGCACGAGACATTTATTTTTTCTTTTTCGTTTTTTTTTTTTTTTTATTTTTTTATTTTATATTTTCTTTCCTTTTCGTAATATAAAAATAAGGGAGCGAAAGAGTAATAACGAGCGAGGAAAACGAAGAAAACAGCAGGAGAAAAGCGATCACAAAAGCAAAAAACTTCCAGAAAAAAGATATTACTCAGGAGTTCTTGCATGAAATTGATTGTGCGTTCTAAAGACGGTAGGTTTTTTTATGATTACATTAAAAATGCGCAGCATAATGCGATATAGTGAACTTCGCTTACATTATATTGCGGACTTTATGGTACCCATACACATATTTTTCACAACTAAAAGGAAATATGTGTACTTGGTCATTACATAGGAAAAGAAAACGGCATTCAATTGCATGCGATTACGATTAAATACATTTATTGCTAATTTCAAACAATAAGCAATTGAAATGCTCGTAACCGTTGCTTTTTAAACGTAGTACCTTACGTATTCGTATATACCTGTCTAAATCATTATAATAAATTTTTCGAATTTATGGAATAAGCGGATCGATGGTTAGGTACCTGTAAGAATTTATAAATAGTGTAAAATTAATCAAACTGTACAGTGACATAATAGCAAACTCGACCGGTAGATTCTGCTTATTTTACTATATGTACGTTGGTCGTTCTTCTAGTACCTACATATATATGTAATATAGGTAGGTATGGTGTATAGAGAGGTATGCGCAAGCAATAAAGAATCTAATTATTCTCATTCTGAAACTGCTCAAGGTTACTGCCATTGCCGTTGGCAGTAGTACAATCGGCCATTCGCGGTATAAATGAAAACTTGACCAAGAATGAAGCGTTGCATTTTTATACCTGTAATGAATAAGTGGATATATAATCTTCGTTTATGAAGGTAAGCGCAAATCAGATGGAAAATAAAGTAGGTACTTACCTATCTACATGTGTACATAGTACTCAGGTATAATATACGTTTTTTAATTTGCAATGAAAGAAATGATCGCTTCATCCTTTCATTTCCCAATTATTCGCAACAAATGTTAGCTACCCAAACGTATTTTTAAATATAAGTAAGTATATTTATATGAATAATAATGCCGCAAATAACTACATATATTTTGAAAGAACCTCGATAGTACGTAACCATGCATATTTCGCCAAGAACAAATTCGAATAAAGCATTTATAAAAATAGATATTATAAATAAGTAGGTATACGTTGCGCATTTACAAAACCGGTTCAAAAAAAAAAACATCTGTCTAAAATTAATACTTTGCCTAATCAAGATCAACATTGATCTTGAAAAAACAACAACAACAACAACAACAACAAGTTAATAGAAACGATAAATCCTTACAGCAGAAGGAAAAAATCTCATTAAATCCATCGATTCGTATACGTAAGTATACCTGCCTTAATAATAGTATAGCCTACGTACCTACGTAAATAGAAACATATTGCCGGATTAAAAAAAGTAAAAAAAGTAGCGGAAAAGCATTTGGAAAAGTGCAAAAGAAAGTACACTCTATGCCGCCCAAATAAAGAAAGCCTCTTTTTCGAAATACACTCATTTACATTTTAACTGCGCTTCTTTTCCTCTATTCTTCCATTCTTTTTTCTTCCTATTTTTGTTGGCAACGTGTCACGTACACCATCACGATTTTTCCTTTTAATATTACTTCAGTAGGTACTTTATGTATCAGGGAAATAGGTTCTCATACAACAACTACCTATCCAGCAACCCGTATATTTTTTTCACAGCGTCACTTTTATTCACAACAAACCCGACGTTAGTTTATTTTCGGTCGTATCGTGCTGTTGTTATAGTTATACTTGTACTTTTTGTATACATTTTTTTTTTTTACCGAAATAAGGTTTTATTACATTTTCTTACTTATTTACCTACTATACTCTTAATATTCTTCGATGAGCGAACTACCACATCCGAGTATATTTTCGATATTTTATAATAAACATTGGTATACGTGTGGGAATATGTATGTATTTTTTAAAAAAGTATATTAGTATTTTTACTAGTTGAAATGATGCCAAAAAATTAAGGTTATGATACCTTGGTAGCATCGTCGATGTTTCATTCGCATATAAAACAATAATGAAGATCAATAAGATTTTGAAGTTCGTTGCAGAATGTATATGTGGCGAGTTTTCACCATCTGCCACATCCTAAGTGTATAAATTTTCAGATTCCGGTGTAGTACTAATCGTTTTCTATGCATAAAAAGTCGCAAAATATTTAAAATAAATGCACACCTACCGAGTATGTGAAACTGTTCATTTAGATGGAAAATGATCGTAAAAATCAAATTATAATATTTAGAATAAGAAAACAACACGTATGCATTTGTAACACGATTGTTTTCGATGCTCGCAGCTATTTTGGCGAAAAAATATCAAGTAGGTAAGTGTATCGTATACAGGTATCACGTAAGCTAAAACCATGTTTTTTGCAATTGTAATTTATTCATCGAGTATACAGCACGAACACCTAAGTGTCAAATTCAATGGAAAATTTACACCGATATACATACAAAATATCACAATAATTTTCTCACCACTGAAAAAACTGCGAAAAAAGCCACCCTCCGTAACAAAAGCTTCAGTATACTTATTTATCGAAAAGTTGCACGAGAGTTGGCTGTTACCTTTCTGCTGTATGGAACTTGTCAAGTGGAGCGGAAGCGTGTAATAGCGCACTAAACAGAGGAGCAAAAAAAAGAACACTTTCGAGAGAAAAAGCTAATGCAATCCATCCACGTTAGAGCGTAGCTCAAATAACTGGAAACGAGGGAAAATGTAAATCCACTTATTTTTTCTCCCCCTTATACTTCTCCACTTCGCAATACGTAAGTATAGTAGGTATACGAGAATATAAAACTTGGATATAAAAAAAATGCGTTATTTTCGAGATATCTGCGTAGGTTAGGTACCTACCTATACGGTGCTCTGTCACCTTATAGTACCTACCTACCAAACTACGCTCGTATAAGAGGATTTTCATAATAAGAACCCGATTAAAAAAAGAAATCTAACAATATTTTCAACAACAACGGTGAAATGGTTTGATTATCTTATGCAAGTTAGGTAGTCGGTAGGTACTCCAAAACTAACGACTATGTTGTTGAGAATTTTCAACCAGCTTGGTTCGAATGATCGAATCAAATCTGGAATTAATGTTATATTTTATTGCAAGTAGGTATATATGTTAATACTCAGCCTTCGTTTAAAAGTCATGCAGATCTTCGCATTATAAATACAGCGTTGCTTCTGCAGCTGGAGTTTGGTGCCTTGTTCCAAAAGCGTTACTCTTCTATGGGATAAATTTTGATAATTTTCTAAACAAATTCACAAAAATAATATACACAAATAAATTTCCTGAAATTTTTAACCGTTTATTCATATGGTTTTTGGTTTGCTTACATAAGCCCAAAAAATGGAGAGGGAGGAGAGACTAATTCAATACTTGCAGAATTCACCTTTCCTATTATTTACCCTTGATTCAGTCAATGTTAACTTCCAACTATGAGCATACTATAGAAGAAAAACAAACTATTACAGGTTATCAACCTGCAGCAGATGGAGGAGGAGGAGAGTACCAACAAATACCATTCAGACTATTTTTGGACATGTCATATATTTATTTTTACTATATTTTGCATTTTTTCTCCGAACATTAAAATCATTCACTCGGCTCAATAAAATTCAAAACTTAGTTATGCCCAAATTTAAAGGTAGCAGTGATGAGGTACTAAAATTTCAAAAATTTTTCGTTTTAAAATCAATCGATCGAAGATCTAAAGTTAAATAACACATCTGAAAATAGGTCTCCTATATCAAGTAGAAAAGGAGATATGAGAGTTTTCCCGCTTCTTGACCTTGAAAAAAGATCATTTCTCACATATCTTTTATCCAAATACTGTATTGAAAAAATAATTTAAAAATAAATACCTGACATTGCCAAAAATGGTTTTAATGGTCTTCTAAGACCCAAAAGCGGATTTTGTTGATATTCCTTACCTCATCCACCACAATCTGACATAGAAAATCAGACTGAAAATTAAACATTATGCCCTCCAGAGTCATCATCAGCAAGTCTCAAATTACTTACAACCATATTGCAACTAAAAGAGCGCGCCACCTATCACGACCCCTTACCTGCGAAGCAGCTTTTACCACAGAGCCCATTTATGCTTTAACAATATCAGACGATCTGGTTGGAGATCTTTCTGTCCCCTCTTTTAGCAGGAGCCTTCCCAAAGAAAATATTGGTCACATGTCTAAAATACCCTAGAATGTGTCTCTTGCATAACACTTAGCCTGACTGGCTCCTGTATTTCATTGACAATATTGAGATGTTGGTTTTTCGCACAGTCCATGATATCTTCAACATCCTTCACCAGACCCACAATTGTATGAACCCACTGGTACTCCGGGGAAATTTTGCTAGTTTGTAATAGTTTGGTGGCTGCAGAGCCACTCAAGAAATATTTAGACGGGTTTTTCATCCATTCAAATCGAAATTTTCCCAGATTTAGGGATTAAATTAGCTAAAAATAATTGTAAAATTTTAAAATTTTTGCTTAAAGATATCAATTCTTCTTTTATCATCTGCCTTCAACATCCAAGTTTCCACAGAACATAGAAAAACCGAAAAAACAAATGATCGTCCAAGTCTCCTCCTTGTCTTTGGTCTTTCTGGAGATTATGTTATTACATGTGACGTTACGCAGTTTGGTCATAGATGATTTGATCACAGCAATTCGGCGCAGTATTTTCGCCAAAACGCCTCCATACGATTCGATGACGGAGCCTAAATAAGTAGGTATATGAAAGTGTTGACTTTTTTGTATTCGCTCAGAGCTATACAAACTGGAAGACAGCCAAGATACTTAGCCCAATTCATCACCATGACTTTCGTTTTTGATGAATTAATTCGAAGTCCAATTTTTATACTGGCTATCTTCATCGAGTTGAAGTGCTCTGCCATTTCCTCTTCATCCAAAGGAATCAAGGTGGTATCATCTGCTTATTGCAGATTGGAAATTCTTCTTCGTCCAATGGAAATACCACCAGTCGAATATTCTAGAGCCTCGTGAATTATGTGCTCACCATTGATATTAAAAAGAGAATGCATCAAGTATGCATGTTATCCCCGCAGTTATTCAACATCTATGGCGAACACATAATTCAGGAAGCTCTAGCGGAGGAAGGAGAATCTCCCATCTGCATCATGCAGTAGATACCACCTTGATTTCTTGGGATGAAGAGGAAATGGCACAGCCCATCAACTTGGTGACGATAGGCAGTAAAAAACTTGTATTTTGTATTAATGTATCAAAAACTAGAGTCATGGCGATGGACCTCAGATGCTTCACCATTAACTCTCATCATCGAAGAACACTCCACTGGATGTATTATATGAGATGAAACTCTTATTTCTTTTAAAACTTTGAAGCGTTTCTTCCAATTCACACAGTCAAAAGCTATGCTGTAGTCAATGAAACACATCAATGCAGGTATGTTGAACTCTCTACACTTCTCAATGATTTTCCGAACATTCATTTTTTGTTCCCTTGTGCCTCTTGCTAGCATAAACCCAGCCTGTTCAAGAGGAATTTTCCTGTGCAGTTACATCTATATCTAGTTGTTTAGGATTCGTAACATGACTTTGCTGCTGTGTGAAATAGAAGCGATTGTCTGATAATTAGAGCATAATCTTATATCTTTTTTCTTAAGCAGAAGGATCAATACCAACTAACACCATTCAGTAGGCCATTTACAGCTCTACCATATCACAGTATAGAGATGCCATACGGCTTTGATTCCATTTTCAGCAAGAGCCTGCCACAGTAAAATCCGTTATAAAGTGTAAGAATTTTTTTGAAAAATTCGTAAGATTGAATTTTGAACTTTGGAACTACAAAATGACCTTTAAAATGATGTAATTATGCTACCAAAAAGTTCGAACTTGCCCCAGGCCTTGGAAAAAGCTTTTCTCCTACGTCGCTGTCTCATGAAAAATAGGTTGCGATACGGGCCTGAATACATTTGAGGACTTGACAAAAATTTATAATGTACTATGGGCAGATAAATTGTCAAAAGAACTGCAAAAGATGCCTTCATCTGTCTCGCTAATGAAATAATAATGAAAGAAGGGATCGGTTTATTTTTGGTGCACTGATTAAAATTTTAACTTTTTTAATAACAATCGACGTGGAGATTTTCTCGTAATTGTTTATTTTAGCCATCTAAATTCAGTTTATAGGTTCCACTTACGATTCAACTACTTACCTACCAAAGGAATGAAGTGCATAAATACAAAAGTCTGGTCTAATGAAATAATTGCTGAAAAAAAATTCATAAATCTGAAATAACTCTCCTGAGTGTTATAATATTCGTAAGCATGTGATGGTTTACAAAAATGAGTTGTTTTTATTGATAAACAATACATTTTCACTCGTACCCACTTAAGTATTAATAAATTAGGTACATAGGATACCTTCCTGTATCATCGAATTTAGATAGTTAAAACGGTGACCTTTGTCTCGTAGGTACGTGGTAGTTACGTACCAAGTAATAGGTGCATCTGCATAATATGTATAAACTACCTCGCCAAAAATTCATTTTGCCAAGCAGTTTGCAGCAAAGGGTCGGCATCTTTATTTGCAGGGATCAGTGAGAAAATTAGCGCGTTTAACCACATAAATGCAAAGTTGATGTTATCAGTTATGACTTATGTTTTGAGTTCTAGTTTTTAGACTTTGGTATATTAGATGTACGTAGACGTACATAGTCAAACATATGCAAATTCCGATGAATTGTAACAGACCGCATGATGTGTTTTATACAGTTTTATATAGGAATGCATATTCTTGAATATCGGATGTGATTATCGCGTATAAACTCATATAAATTTACATAAATTATCGTCCTCTTAATGTATTATTTTTTTTTAGCTCGTAACCCTTTTCGGAAATAGGAATTATCTTTTAACATGATCTCGGGAAAATGAGCGCGCAATTACGTTACGCAAAATATATAAGTGCTGACATGTTTCAACGTATTTCAATTTTCATAGTAGAATTTAATTATTCGATCGGAGCACGATTAATTAAATAACAGTCAAGATACGATATCTGATGAAGATCGCGTATAATAAACATCAAAACTATAATGCAACTTATTATACATGAGATGTGTCAGCAACATATAGAAGCCGGCTGTAGAAAAATTTACTCAGTTCTTAACATTTCCCTGGCTTTTTTTTTTTCTGTATCAAGAAAATAAAAAAAAAAAAACAGTGCGAAGGGAAAATGCTGTTTTATTCAAAGACATATTATTCGTAAGTTTATGAAAATTACTCAACAAAAAAATTAACTTCGCAACATAAGAAATTTCATTTTCCAACTTTGATATCATCCGCTCCTCTAAAAAAATTCATCACAGAGTATTTGAAAATGGGAACTGTAATTATTCTGTACACGGTGCCACGAACGTTAAAATATTAGAATTATACCTACCAACGTATATGAAATATTTTCACGAGATGCTACGAAGCTAACCTCAACGTACAATATGTGGCAAAACTGAAAATTTATCAATAAATACAATTTACGATATGTACTGTACTAGGCAATAAATTAAATCTGTGCATGGAAAAGGCTAAAGGCGAGCATATGTACCATGAGTTATCATACGGAGCGATGAAATTTTACAAATTATACCAGCGAAGTATGCAGATGAACGTAGTTCGACATACACGATAATTCTTGGCCAAAAATCAGGAAAAAACGTGCGATGCCGACAAAATTGGCCGTAAGCAGTTAGCTTCATTTAAAAATAGAACGCTTGTTTATACTTACCGATAAATGTTTATATTATCGGCCAAAATGCTTGACCCCTCGATTTTGTAAACATTTTCACAGTTATTAAATCGCCTCATTCGATTTGCTAAAAAAAGGTTCGATTCAAAGCATCTGTTACGTACGTGGATACACCTTTTGACTAATAAATTGCGATAGAGCAAATTGTAAAAAGAAAGAAAAAAAAAAGGAACTACAACATTTGTTCAGTAACGACTTTACGGTTCTAATTACTGGATTTTGAATAAGTCGTGAAATAGCTAACCTGATTACCCAGATGTGGGTAATGCAAGCTGCAGTGCAGAGTGTGTCTAGATTGGAATTTATTTTATACTGACTCACTAACCGCCACTATCGTAATATCTGTTACTGCTATTACTAAATAAAACCTCACGTTTTGAATCTGTATAGGCAATAGGCAAACACACTTACATAGATGAGCATCATTTTTCTAGATGAATGAAACGATTTGAGAATGACGTTTTAATTGCAAAGAATGGATCGGTATCGAATACTGATTCATAAACCTTACAGCAACGTACAGGTATATAATTACTTTTCACATACCTACGCATAATAATTAGTCAGGGTTTCCAGAGGAACCCTGACTGATACATTCGTCCGGCCTGATATTTTTTTTTAATATGTTTTTCCTAGCTCCTTCCCCCTCCCGGTAAATAATTAATTACTCCGCTCCATATCAGCCAAAATTGCAGAAATTTAAAATTTCACTAAAACTCCCTGACCGTATTTTTCCATTAAAAGTTTCAATGGTCTATGGTCCAAATTGAGGGAGGTTCCTTTTTGGAGATGGGGTAAAAGGAATTGAAGAATCAAATAGTGAAAAATTTTCACTGTCAATCAATAGGAAATCGAAAGAGCTACAACATATTCAAAAATAAACCTCCTACGTTGATCAGGGCCCAACGAGTCTCGGTCCATTTGTACCATTTTGAAGATTATTTCGACGATTGCTCGTCTGTACATGTCGTACTAATTCACCTAGAAGGTTGAAACTGGTTAGGTGATTGACGGCAGCACCCAGGGTGTGCCCTTTGGGGGTCTCGGCTCGTCACCCCTAACCCATCCTATTACAAGTGCAAAATCCCCGTTTTTTCAACATTTTCGATGAATTGCTCACCTATACAAGTCACACTAATTGAGCTAGCGCCTTGAAACTTGGTACATAGGTCGAGGAGATATGCAGGGTGTGCCTTTTAGAGATATCAACCATTCCTCCAAATGGACCTCTTCTGCAGCCCCAGAAAGGGAATTTTTTCGATTTTTTCCGAATCTAACGATAAAATATAGATAATGGTAATACATTTCCATGGAAATCTTTTTTAACCTTCGGTTTTTACGCGACGATGAAGAAGAGAATAAAAATAAAGGTCGACTACTTACTTGAAAAAAAAAACCTAAGCTTCTTCTCGAATTTATATTCCAATTTATGTTAGTTAATTTTCACGGGAGGAAATTCAGGACCCTAAAAGCGCACCATTCTAAAATATCAATATGAACTATACAAACCTGTATAACGAATTAGGGACATGGACAACTGGAAAACATTTTAAATTGATTTGAAAAAATAATCGGATGGGACGGGAAGGGGGTTGAAACCCGTCAAGGCCGAAACAATTGTATTTTTATACAAAATAGGACTATCTAGTCCAAAAATTAAATTAAATTACTCAAATTTATCCAAAAATGTACTTCTTGATGATTAAAAACATTATTTTTTCCAACATTTTTGCCCTTGCAAAGCACATTGAAGTTTAGTATCACTGAAACCCCTCCCTTGGAACAATCCTGCGTACGGACCTGTACATAGAAGTTTCATCACATTTGTAGTGAAATTTTTGCGATATAAAATCCTTCTTCCCTCCGATATTTTTACTCGCCGAGTTGTTAGCAATGTTGGGCCCCTCAGTTCACTTGTTCAGAAAACTTTTTGAAAATTTTAACAATTAAGATCTCCCCCCCCCCCAAGGTTAGCAGATTATTATTTTATTTGACCAGACTATTAAGAATCAGAACGTTTGAATTTTTCCATTTTGAGAATCAGTTTAAGAGCCTTTTTTGACATTTTAACATAAAGTGCGAAAGTTGCTCACAATCATCTTTAATTTTTTTCAAGTTCAGAAATCAAATTTTTTTATTTAAAAAAATTATGACATCCATGTCAACGCTTCAATGTTTTTTAATTTTAACGAATGAGTAATTACAAAATTTCCATCTGATCTTCAATCTAAGTAGCACGACCTTGTAGGAAAAATTATTCTTATCAGCTATCTCCATAATTGAAGGGACAGCATTCTTTTGAATTTTATGAGCTCCGCCAAATAATTAAGATAGGCAAAATCTGTATCCAACTAAAAACGCTGCAAAAGTTGCCTACACGATATAGAAAAATTTTACATTTCCCCAATTACCCCCTCCCCACTTGTAAAATTTTAACAATCGTGGTTTTCGAATGATGGACTTTGTATTCCTCGTAGACAACTTTTGTAGAATTTTTAGTTGCATACAAAATTTGTCTACCTTGATTATTTGAAGGAACTCTTGAAATTCAAATATACGCTACCCCTTCAATAATGGAAATAGACAAAATGTGTATACGGCAAAATTTGCAGAAAAAATTTTTGTCCACAAGATCCATCTTCTTAAATTGATAATCAGATCGAAATTTTGAAACTGCTCATTGGTAAATTTTTTAGGTGCCTGTACACTAGGATGGGTCAAAAAAAACGATTATTTTTTTTCACTTGGTACCCTGAAAAACTGGTTGGTAGACACCTCAAAAAAATTCTCTCCACGTATGAGCCCTTAATTTTAATAGGAACGTCCTCCGCTTTTCAGATTTCTATTTTTTTTCTATTG
>FIZR01006519.1:0-153693 GCA_900060175.1 Ferrisia virgata
TTTTCAATTTTTCAAATTTTGTTATTTTTTATTTTTAATTTTTCAAATTTTGTTACTTTTAATTTTTAATTTTTCAAATTTTGTTATTTTTTATTTTCAATTTTTCAAATTTTGTTATTTTTTATTTTCAATTTTTCAAATTTTGTTATTTTTTATTTTTAATTTTTCAAATTTTGTTATTTTTTAATTTTTCAAATATTATTATTTTTTAATTTTTAATTTTTCAAATTTTGTTATTTTTTAATTTTTAATTTTTCAAATTTTTTATTTTTGTTTTATTATTTGATTTTCTTATTATTTTCATTTTAACTTTTATCAATTTACAATTTTTAAAATTGGACATATCCATGTCAAAATTTTATCATAAAGTCCAAAAAAATCAAAATCTGAGGCAGTATTCCCAACCATGAATTTTAACCCCAAATTACCATTTTTAACATTGAGATGTTATATTTTTAAAAATAAAATTCTATTCTTCGGAATTATTAGAGAAATTTCACGGAAAAACTATTGTGATTGGCAACACTGCAAAAAAGTTACATTAAAAACGTTACACTTTCAAAAAATGACCCTAGCCTTAAGGTGGTAGGACTTCGTGTTGCAAAGTTAGCATATCCAATCTCCAAGACAGTACTTTTTAGATAAATGAATTTTTACATTTTTTCTCATTTGAGAGTTAATAATTGACAAGAATTAAGCAAAATACAAAGAATAATGTTAATTTGAAATAATGGAACAGTTGAATCCATTTGAAAAAACGCCCAATCGGAATTTTGACCGTTTTTAAGAAATTTCAATCATATCAGTTCCGTTAGAAGTTTCCTCGACACGTGTACACAGCCTTTTTTTTTTTGGATTTTTTCTACCTAGTAAGAATATTATTATGCTAAACGAGAACACTTCTTCCGAGTTTCTCCAAGCTCAAATAATTTTGATCCAAAGTAAAAATTTCAAAAAAGGGCTCTGTACACGTGTCGGGGCTATTGTTTTCTACAACATATGCCAAATTCATGAAATTCCGTTCTGTTGTTTTTGAGAAATTCGGCAGAAAGTTCCAACGGAACCAATATCTATAGCTGAAATTTGTTAAAAATGGCAAAAATTCCGATTGAGCGTCTTTTCAAATGGATTCAACTGTTCCATTACTTCAAATTAACATTATTCTTTGAAATACGTTTAATTATTTTTAATTTGCGACCTTAAAACGAAGAAATAACGCAAAATTCATTTTTTTAAAAACTCTGCCTTTTGACAAAAAAAAGTATGCAATAAAAAAAACGCGAAACGCGAAGTCCCACCTTAAGATATATCTAAATAAAAAAAAGAAAACATATCTCAAATTTTGACCAAACTCACAGATGAGGTTGACTTCGAGTACAAAACCATCACACAAAATTTTATGCCCCTAGCTCAGAAGATGATGGAGCTATAAGTCCTCGAAGTAGGATCATTTCCAACGATCTTGTACTGAAGGATACATACCGGGCCAACTCACTATTCTTCAGAAATGGGTAAGTAACTGATACGTCTTGAAGTACGTTAATTATTTTAAATCAATTTTACTCTCTTTCTCAAACCTTGCCTGCGGCTTAGACCTTTAACTGATAACAACTTGACATTAAAGCGGATAAAAAGCTAATTATATGCATCAAAAACGATAGAAAATGAAAGGTAGAGAGATATCAAATGAAAAGATCATGATATCATTTTGTTTCTGCTTGTAAACAGTATCGTTTTCTGGAAATCGGTTCGGAATAAGACAATTATAATTTTTCAACTTGGATATTGTTTCCTTTTTTAAGAACAGTTGATACACAAAGTACCAGCTATTTCAGTATGTTAACAAACGCTTTCTTTCGTCGTCTGCTTATTCAGAATACCTAAAACTTGAAGCGAAAATCGATAGATTGATAAACGAATTGATTTCAAGCCCATCTCCCTTCCACCCCATTCCTGCCAGCATGGTTTTTGATTATTTTGTACGTCAAAGCAATGCGTACAACTGATAAGAAGTTGTTCACACTGTATTCGTAGGTCATCAATTTTCGATTCCTCTCCTCTTCTCTTCCTTTGCCATTTGTGATTTTCTTCCGGAAAAACATAATCGACGCGACTTATGACTTAAATAATTGATTAATTCAATTTTTTTTATTTTACGAACAAGCATTAAAACAACGAGTTATTCTCTAATTTGATCGTCGGAATAGGCTAGAGAAAAAAAAATTACAACGGGCGACTGAATCGCACCCTACCATTCTACCACTTCATCTTAGATGGCGAAGAAATGCATAGACACCGGAGGGATGTCGAAAAAACATATGCGAAGAAACACACCCAGCAATCTTCAAAGACGTTAAAGGTAGGAAAAAATGCGCACCGTAGCATCTTTTAAGCAAAAATAATAAGTAACTAAACACATCTTTCGAACTAATTCACCCCATCCGACGTCGCATCTGGCGTTTAATCAGATGCAAGAGACCATGAAAGCACAACGTAGTTGCTATGTATTACAAAGGTACTCGAATGTATCAAGAGTTTGAATGGCATATGAGTGTGTTACAGCACGCGACGACTGATGAATTTCGCCAACCGTGAAATATGTAGATACTTCAGTACACGTAGTACATACTTCTATAAGTAGGTAAGTATATGTTTGTAAACTAGAATTTTCAACTCCAATGAGATGACATCACAACGAGTAAAAAATTTCGGTAGGAAGTGTTTTCGATTAAACAATAAATTTTTTGCATAGTGACGATGAATCAGCACCAACGCGACGAGAGGTACTCTAAAAGGAGCCTACAAGAATTAACCCGTTAGGTGATTTTAAGATGAACAAATATTTTACATTATCTATACATAGTTACTTGATAGTTAATTGATATTATGAAACGAAAGGCGCTTCGTCGCTGACCATATTCGCGATGTTTTTGAAATTCACTAAACTATAGTAACACATTGATTTATCGGCCATCTGCCTGGTGCATTACCAATGTTTTTAATTTAATGAATGGCTCGAACACGATTAATAAGATCCCTTATAGGGAAAAAGAAAAAACCGTTAGGCACGTGTGAGTATGGATTGGCGTTACGCCACGATTCACCATAACACACACACACGAACCCCCCTGCACGCACCTGGTAATGGCAAATGATAGTTACATTATCGGTTGGTATGAAAAGTAAAATTCTGTAAAATGTTAATGCAAGTTGGTAGTCGATATGTGAATTACATACGCTTTGTCGTATATGCACACGCGTTTTATGTCGCTAAACTCGTTTCGATGGAATTTTTATCAAAATGCCTGTTGAGTAGGAGGACGTGTACCTTACCTATGTGTGCATGTAATCCATTAGAACGCAAATCTTATTTAATTGATCTTAGCGTATTGCGGTCGAAATACACATACACGTATATTGAGTACATAAAAAAAAAATCATCAAAAATATACTCCATCAAAGAATCCCATTAGCATAAAAAAAAAAAAAAATAGGCGTAAACGAAGGATCTTCCATTTACCTACTACGTATTTTGAAAAGCGTAAAATTTATACTTAGGTATATCTGCGTCAGTAATATGTGTAGAAAAAAAGCAATTCGAAAAAATACGACGAGATGCTGTCCGAACGTACTAGTTGACTCCACGTCGATTTACTACGTGCTTCGTATTAAGCAAAGTTGTTAATTTTATTGAAGGAATTAATAACACCCACTCGTAGGTTAATTTGCTTAATAAGGAGTTTCTTAGCGGCGCGATATTCCATGTCAAGTACAATTTATTTTAAAAGAATGGAAAACTTCACGTTTCCGCGAAAATTATTCGCGTTTAACTAATAAGGTTCGAGTGCGTCGATCAACATAATATAGAAATCATTTACGAGCACTTTTGTAATAAGTATTTTTTTCGACGAGTTTACGTCGTACAATTCAAATTCCTACATTTATTTGACACGATGTAATATAGGTAATTAATCATACGTTATCTGATAAAGGTGACAAACACCGGCATTTAACCTACCATTTTAAAGCATTATTAAATCACAGTACTACAAACACTTCACAATTCGAATGTTGATTACATTAATTACTTTCAAATATTTCAACTGTAATATAATGAAGTGTTGTGATAAATTATGTTATAAAGTTACAGATAATTAAACTATCATGGTATGTACTTCAAAAAAAAAAAAAAAAAAAAAAAAAAATATTTGACCTATCTTTTATGATTTGTAGGCAACTTAAGATTCAGCTTCAGACTAGGACCTATATTTGCGATTTTTTTTTAATTATTCAATGATGTCATTTTATATAAATTAAAATAAAGTAATATATATGATTATTCAGATATCATGAATATAACATCAAATAACTTTCAAAATAGGAAAGCGTACGAATGAAGAAAAATTTTACTGATTGATTCAATAATTACTGCCTAATATTCGCTGATCAATCGTGACAAAATAACAAAAAATTTCAGTTTCCTATTTCAAATCTTTACAAGTTCAACTTGGAATTCTGAAGATTTAATAGAAGTATTTCAAGCAACGTATACTTCAATTTTACAGCAAAAAAAAAAAACTGTATTCGTACTTAGTATCCCAAATTTGAGCATGGAGCATATTCTTACAAAAAAATACATGAAATACATTTGGTAAAAAATGATAATTAATAATCCTACTCACCGAAAGTGAAAATCCTACCAAATAAATGCAAATAATTTGTAGCAATGCACTAAAAATTTACGCATTTTAAAAACTATCACACGTTATCAATGATCAATCACGCACTCGTCCGATTTCAATTTCATATACGAACTCACGAAAATTAATTACGAAATGAAAATCTTTTTCGTCCAAAGACTAGTAGACTACCAAGTTTTGAATCATCTTGATTTAGCGGGAAGAATGAAATGATTGGAAGTTTACAAAAAGGAGGGGATGATTATAGAGCGCGACACTTCAGCTAATATCGTATTCTCAAAATACACCATTTTTATTATAAAAAGTATGATCGAATAATTCTTATTTGTCATTTTTTTAATTATGAAAACTTCTCAATTTGAAATGATATGAAGTTATAAGCAAATAGTATAATTTTCGGTTTCTAATTGAATAAATGAATAAATATCATTAATTCATATTAATTTATTTAATTCTAAAAAGATTTCACATAGGCACTATGACAAACGACCACCATGCTATTGGACCATGGCGTCAGTAAAATTAGTACGTCAAACGACCACCACGACAAATAATATTTTCATAAGTGGCTACAGTGTAGTTATCATTTTTTATAAAAATTCCTGAAAATCTAAACAGTGAAATAGTTATTTTCTAGTTTTTAAATAATTACTTGTGATTACTTGTGCATAATTAAATTTCAGTGAATTTCAGTAACGTTATGTGCAACGTTTAAAGTTATTTACTGATAGAAACACTGTAGAAATAATGATCGGGATCCGTTTATTTCTTAATATGTATATTTACGTTTTTGTGTCTTGTTTAGTTTAAACTAAACTCCGTAGTTTGATCGCCCACCCATTATTTTATTCGACTTCTATAATGATTTCTTTACGATTATCGCACTGGACCAGTCAATGATTGAATAATACCGTATAATTATACTAAGTTCTACAATCACAGGAAGTCATCATATGCTACAAAATTGACAATAATGCAATCCTCATTTGAAACTGATTCGAATTCGTAAAACGTTCCTAACGCATAATTTCAAGAAGAAAAAAGAACCGTAGAGTTTACGAGTATACTCATCGTAATTTTTACCATGAATATAGAAAACGAAATTTGGAGAGAGTGCACCAAATGGTTAACTCGTTGCGGAGCATTGCGCGTTGATCATAAACTAAATTGGTCTGATTCAACAATAGCAGACTTCGCTTATACTATTCGTGATGGAGTACTGCTTTGTAATTTGTTGAACATTTTGGATTCAGATTCATTCGATATGAAAGATGTGAATCAAAAACCTCAAATGGCTCAGGTAAGTTTCAATTGATAGTCTTACTGGGTTTTCGTTACGAACCTTTTTCTGATTCATAATTCGTTCATTGTTACAGTTTTTGTGTCTTCGTAACATTAAAACGTTTTTGCAAGCCTGTCAAGAAGTGTATGGGTTACAAGAATGTGATTTATTTGAACCGTCCATGTTATTCGATTTGTCTGATTTTTATAAAGTTATGAATACTCTATCAAAACTTTCCAATTGTCCAAAGCTCAGAAAGAAAGGGATTCAGTAAGTTACTCAAAGCTTAAGCTACGCTTCTGAGTTGAATTTTTTGAAAAAAGTATACGTTTTTTCTCCAGGGGATTTAGTATACCGAAATTACGAACTCCCTCGCAAGAAGACATTTATCGAAATTTAAACGCTGGGTGAGTATGCCTCAATTGTTTGTAGATTTCTGTCTATGTTAAAACTAATCAGAATTGTGTGTTGTTCTTTTTCGCCAATTTTATGGCAATTTGAATTTGTTGTTAACCTAGTATAAATAACGATATTAACGACACGACTGTTAGTGAAGACAATGCAACCATTGACAGTGTATTGCGTTGGTCTCCCTTCGACGATGGGGGTGAGAGACACGTTTACGAAGAACTTTGTTACGTTACTTTTGGCAAAGAGGTGAACAAAGACTTTTCATTTATTTGTGTGTGTGGTTCTTTTTTCGCCGCAATTCGCTTTGAAATTATGGAAACTTGACGTATATGCGAAATATGGTTAATGTATTGCTTAGGTATTGATATCATTTTTATAATTTTCGAACAGTAGTGCTTCTTATAATAGATTTTGTATACTTTTTGCGGCACAAGTCATTTTGCATTGGTTGCGTTTTGTAAGTTTCATACCACGAGTCAATTCTTCTATCCCTACTATGATCGATATCTGAGTAATTAATTACGTTGTTAATACTCTGAGTGTACATTGGATATTTTATTGAAACAACTAAATCGTATTTAATTGCTATAATTAAGACGTCAGCTACAATGTAAAGTATTGCGATAGCTTAATTAGATCGATGTAAGTGCATTTATCACCGGACTCATGAGTGGAATTGAACGTTCTTATTCCAGATACGCGTTTAGCAATTGTATTTATAAACATATACCTTTATAGTAAATAGGATCCTGATGAAATTGTGTAATAACCTTGGACCGATGAAAATCGCTACTTATGTAACTTCAAAGACGACTTTTCTAATTCGTAAGTTTGCTTTGTTTGCATGTCGCTTTTGGCTTTTTTTTTTCGATATTTCCGCCGGTAGTGAAGTGGCAACTCGTAAATGTACAATCGGCGGAACGGATGTCGAGTTCGGAGCGTATGATAATCATATACACAACGAAGAAGTGTACCACGATTTATGTTCTATGAAGAAAAGGAATACGTTGTTGTCTCAGGTAGATGATTGGTGACCGTTTTCTTTCATATTATTTATCTATTTATATTTTATATGGGAGTAATGTTGATTTACAATGTGTTATAACTCTATCCTTTCCCTCCTCCGCAGTATTGTGCGCGTATAAATGTAAATGCATTGTGTTTAGATTCCAGTCGCAGTTGTTCCCAGCATCGAAAAACGTGATTACGTTATTAATGAGTTAATCGAAACAGAAAAAAATTACGTCGATGTGTTAAACACATTACAAAAAAGTTTCATGCGACCTTTAAAAAATTGTATCAGAGAAGACGATTACGCCGTAATATTTTTTGGTATTAGTGTAAGTTTTTCACTTTCCAAAATATGATGTTTTCTTATCTTCGATTGAGTTCGTAAATTTTTTAAATTTCATCTCAATTGCAGGAATTGGCCGAAATACACACGGGCTTTCATGTTCAATTACGCAAAGCTTGTACTCCTTGTAGTACGCAGCGCTTGAGTGAAGTATTTCTGGGTTGGAGACAGAAATTTATTATTTACGGTGATTACTGCGCCAATCTGACTGCGGCTGAGTCGAGAATTTTGGAAATTTGTTCAAAAAACGAAGTTGTCAAGCAAGAAGTCAACGTAAGTTCATATCATACATACTAAAGTCATCTTGAATCTTTACTTTGGCAACGTATGCGTATTTAGAAAAATATTTTCATTTTTATTCAATTCTGTATTACGCGTTTGCGAACGATCCTGTTCTATTGCAGCGTTGTCAGCAAGAAGCAAATAATGGTAAATTCAAACTGAGAGATTTATTGTTCGTACCAATGCAAAGGATTCTAAAATATCATTTATTACTCGATAAACTTCTGCAAGAAACTCAACCAGTGAGTAGGATCAGGAGTATAATTATTATTTCAGTGTTGTATTTTTTTAAATGGTTTTTCGTATTTTTAATTTTTTGTTTTACTTATAAACTTAGCATCATGAAGATTTTCGCGGACTAGAAAGAGCCAAAGAGGCCATGGTTGATGTAGCCGAATATATTAATGAAGTAAAGAGGGATAGTGATACCCTTCATATCATTGACAATATACAGGTTAGTAATAAATGAAGCTACTGTTTAGAAATTATGTACCTTGGCTTGAATGATGCGTATATTGCGTTGGTTAAATGTATATTTTTTATAATTAATGTCAAATTGTTCATTAGCAAAGTATTATCGACTGGAATATGATCGAAAACACCGATTTAAAAGATTTCGGGCGGTTATTAAAGGATGGCGAAGTGAAAGTAAAATGCTCCAATGATCCGAAAACCCGGATGAGATACGTTTTCGTATTCGATCAAATTTTGTTGATGTGTAAATCGATGAGGGTGATTATATTAGAATGATTGATTTACTTGTTTACGGCATGATTCGAGGGTCATACATTCATGGATGCATTGTACTAAACGTTTTCCAATGTTACAGGGTGAACAGTATAGTTTGAAAGAAATATTACACTTGAATGAATATAAAGTTGAAGAAATAACACGACGAACCGTTAGCAGAGAAACGTCTGCTAGATGGAATCATTCATTCAATTTAGTATATAAATTAGAATCAAATAATATAACATATACTTTTTGTTTAAAAACCGAGGATTCTCGAAGAAAGTGGATCAAAGCGTTACAAGATGCTTTGTAAGGAATTTTTCTATTTGTTTACTTGCTGAGCTATAGAATGAAAAAAGCATAGTTGAAGTTTTTCAATCTTCTGTTGTAGAGATAACATTGAACCCTCGTCAACGAGACATACTGAACACAAATTCTTATATCAAACTTTTGATAAACCATCTGTTTGCAATTTTTGCAGTAAATTTTTGAAGGGACGAATCTTTCAAGTGAGTTACTTCAATATTGATATCGAATAAGTACATAATAAATAACCAGCCGTACGTACCCTTAATTGATAAATTGATTTAAAACTGATATCGATTTATTGATTGTCAGAAAAATTCCTCCTCTTTCAGACTCGAAATAATATGTATTCAATCCAGAAATCAACGAAGAAATAATGACCTTTTCCATAACTTGTTTTGTAATTTTTATATGGACATTTGTTTGGTAGAATTTATACATTTCTATGTTTCCTGATTTAAAAGTTATTCACTGATACCTCCTGGAGAGAATGTTTTGATGTACATGTCATTTTTTGACAACAATTACACAGTGGTTCTGTTTGTTTCAGGGTTATAGATGTACAAACTGCGGAATCGCAGTACATAAAGCTTGTATCGTTAATTCAAATCGATGTGGCACTAGGCATCAACCGGAAATTCCTCCGAGACCTCCGTTAGTTTTATCAGCGTCTCGTAGCCCCCTCAGTCCTAACTGTTTGGCGCCATTAGATGGTCAGCTTGTTGACTGGGGTAGAGAGTGGTCTGACAAGGATTTTTTATCCGAACATCTATGGTTAACTTGAATCATCTGTTATGAATTTCAGTCGCTAATTGAAACGTTCGTTTGATTTTTAATTATTATGGGTTTTTTATGCTAGGTTTGTTGGTGAAATGGGACGTGACCAAGCTACTAATTTATTGGAGCAAGAAATCGATGGCACGTTCCTGGTGCGAATTCGACCGCAAGGGCCTACTCATACGAACGAATCCGCGTTTGCATTAAGTTTAAAGTAAGGTTACGATACATTTTATTATTTTGATATGTACATATTATCGTATTTTGGTTTATCGAAAAATTTCATTTCAGAACTGATGGCAAAGTTAAACATATGAAAGTTTATGAAAAAAAAATGAACGGTTCGTCTAATTATTATCTATCAGAATCTCGATTCTTCTCTAGTTTAGTCGACTTGATCAGCTGCTACGAACAAACTAGTCTGGGTGAAAATTTTATGGGGTATGATATATTAAAAAAATGTTGAAAATTTAAAATTTAAAAATACGTTGGTTTGTTGATAATTTTTTTGAATATTTGCTTAGATTGAATGTTCGACTTCAGTGGCCATTCAGAAGAATTACCGCTGTTGCTGAATTCGATTTTAATCCCTCCGAACCAAATCAGTTACCATTGAAAAAAGGTTGTCAAGTATTGGTGCTCAGTAAAGAAGGTGATCATAAAGGATGGTGGAAAGGACAAATTAACGATAGGGTAGGTATAATTTAAAAGGTTTTTGCGTTGATTGTGTCTTTCGTTGGTAAAGTTGACTTTTCTTTTTGTTATAGATCGGGTTTTTCCCCAAGGTTTATGTTCGAGAGATATCAGACACATTTCAAATGAACCGACATATGTAATTTTTTTCGTTATATACTCTGATCTAGTTTTTAATATATTTTTTTGCTTGTTTTAATTTGGCCGTAGTCTGTGATACTATTGTAAGCTTAATTTTTTTTTTCATTTTGATTCGAGTTTTAATTTCGCTTTAATGTATATCTTACACGCGAATTCTACGTTTTCTTTTTTATGTTATCTAATATAACTATTTGTTCGTGTTTATCCTTATTGTTATCATAGATGTGATTACTGTATGTTTTTAATGTGCTCAAGAAAATAAATTTTGTGTGAATTATGCCTTCAAATTTAATCAAAATAATATTAACGATTTGAACTATTTTCTCGTATTTAGAGGTACCTTTCGTTTTCCGCAGGAAGAAAATGATCAATTCAGCGATAAGAACGAGGTATGTGGATTTTGCAATAAAAAAGGAGTAATAGCTTATAAATTATGAAGTTATTGAGCGAGACTTTTCCATATTATTCAGGTTCATCGTATAACGATATACATCCATTACTTTAATAACTCAAAACCTAATATCACAGCATTTTAGGGTAACAAATTTATAATTCTCGGCTTCGATGCCTACTCTTGAATTGTTCATGTTCAACTATTGTAGCCACCTGTTGGCTCAACTTTTTGCCTGTGGTGTTGGAGAACAAATTTTCTGGTTTTGACCCAAAAGTAACAACTTGCATGATTTCTCTGTTAAGAAACAGGTTATTGTAGGCTGTTGTTTGTTTGACCCACCCAAACAGTGTATTGGTTGTTTGCCATGTTTTCAAGGTACTTTGGCGTGATGATCATTTGACGCGTTGGTGGAATGTCGTATCTCGTATTCCCAAAATTATTTTGACAAAAATGAAAGTCACTTTGTTATTCCGAAATAATCGTGGCATTAAGTGATCAATCATTAATGAAACCGTTAGAAATCCCTAATTCACAAGCCAAAATGAAATGGCATCTCTTTTTTTTTCTCCTGAGAAACGATTTCTGATGTGGTTTGTTTGTGAATCATGAACATTTTGGTATCATTTTAATTGAAAAGAATAACGTAATCCGTCTAATTTCTTAACTATATACCGAATCAATATTCATTCATTTTAAAATATGGCCGGAGCTACGAAAAAAGAAAAAGTAAAGAAGCCCAAGGTATGTATAATCTATATAACACGTGTACCTGGAATCTCTTTCCGGCGTACCTTATCATTACTGAAATTAATGTTTGATACATTGAAATAAAACGTACGTGAATAATTTTCCATCGGATTAATATCTACGCACAGCCGTGACCTTTTATTTTGAGTAATAGACCAAATTCTAATCGTCACTGTTTTTAATTTCAGGTTAAACGTACTCCTATTCAATGTGTACAAGTTTTCGGCCGCAAGGTATGTACTTTGTGCCATCATCTGGTATTCAATATTAGTAATATTAATTATTGATGTAACCTTTGTTAGAAAACTGCTACTGCCGTCGCTTATTGCAAAAGAGGAAATGGTAACTTACGTGTGAACGGAAGGCCACTAGAAATGATTGAACCTAAAATGTTGCAATACAAATTGCAAGAGCCAATCCTTCTTTTGGGTAAAGTACGTATCTTACCTTTTATTTCTTCTGTGTTATGCATTAGATGAACAAAGGGATTATTATTGATGGTTTTTGTAGGAAAAATTCGCAGACGTTGATATGAGGATCCGTGTAAATGGTGGTGGTCATGTTGCTCAGATCTATGCCATCCGACAAGCTATTTCGAAAGCCTTGGTAGCTTATTATCAAAAATGTAAGTTTCAAGAGCTTATTTTTACAGCGTAATCTGAATTCCTTCATTAATTCCAAATTTATTTGTGTCAAGATGTTGATGAAGCTAGCAAAAAGGAAATTAAAGACGTATTGATTCAATATGACAGAACGTTATTAGTTGCCGATCCTAGACGCTGCGAATCCAAGAAATTCGGTGGTCCGGGTGCCAGAGCACGCTACCAGAAATCTTATCGTTGATTTAATTTTTATATATTTTTCAATAAATATTGAAATTAATTGCTATTCGTATATTGTTTTGCTTGTGATTCGGAATCCGTTGCAGATAGATACTTGAAGTAATCTATGTAATGAATGTGCCTCGCGTTTTTAATCGCGATCTGTGTTGAGATTGTGCACAATAGTAAATTAAACTTGCTTTTTCTCCTGGAGAAAATAATATCTTTGAGCAAGTCAATCTTTGCCGAAAATTATTCGTGTGAGATACTAATTTTGCTGACAAGTTATCCTAACTTCTGTTCAGTTTCATTCATGTTTTGAAATCTGGTAGCAAAGAAAAATTTATTTGAGTAAGCATCATCAAATTATGATTTCTATTTTCAAAAAATGTATTCATTTCCAAAGTCGTTCAACTGAGTAACAATACTACAAAGATAAAACAATTCATATTAAGTAATATTTATTTATTCAGATTAATGATCTTCATGTTCTTATTGAACTTTTTAAATTATTTTCCTATCTGATAATAAGTCCCATACTCAATACTCATTACTGGCATCCCACTTCCCTTGTAAGAACGTTTCGTGCATCTTTGTGGGTGTTAGTAGCGGTACCCATGGAAGGATTCATAAAAGAAAAGTATGAAGTGAATTGTATAAATATTGAAAAATTTGTTGATGTTTTAAATTAATCTTTCGCTCATCTCTCTTCACTTTCTAAGAGAAATTTCAACTCCGTCAGTATCTTTTTTGTTCGTTACAAATTTTCGAGAGAAATCCTGAAAATTGAAAATACCATTTCACCCGTTTATTTTCATCATTTACCTACATTGAAAATTCGCGACTGGCAAATCAGTAAGTCACGCCTGATAAGTGATAACACAAAACGTGAAGGTGGATCTCGTATTTCGCCGATGATAAAAGTTGTTTACACGAAGCAGAATTTTGTTCGATTTTAAATTTTCGGTCTTGTTGAATTTAAAATGGATATAATTAAGTTATTTCTTTCCTTTTCGCTATAACAATAAAAATAATCACCATGGATGAAAATACGGATGATGTTAAATTATGGGGAGAATATGAAGGAAGCACTTCTTCAAAATTGCAATGGAATAAAGATGCATTGAATAATACAGAGCATGAAGTAATTTTAAGTTCGATCAAAAATATTAATGCGAAGAAATACTTTTTCAATCCTGATAGACAATCAAATTGCATTCCTGTCAAGTAAGCATTACTTGAACTTTTTTCTGGTTTACATTTCGTCACTTACAGAAAGTATTCAATATTGTAGAAAAGAAGCAGAATATATTCGATTGGACAATACCATGAAAGATATAGTTAAAATGCTGAATTATCGCGATGAATTAAAAACTGTCGTCGAGAAAGTTGTCTTACGAGTAAGTTTTCTACGTTGAAAATCAGACCACCGTACTAGATCATTCTCCAAGTATTTCTGTAAATTTCAGAAGGATGTAGAACAATTTAACGAACAAAGTCGTACATTACCTCTGCCAAAATTACTCAAAGAGAAACATGACAGTTGCAATCGTCCGCGTTTGCAAATTCATCACGATAGGTAAGATAGGTAATGATAAAAAATAAATGAAAAATTCTTTGATTGATTATAAATCATCTTCCATAGCAATTTTGTCAATGGCGTGTGGGATGAAAAGCCACCAAATATAACACCTGAAAGTGCCTTAAACACTCTAAGTACCTCTGTAGCAACAATTTTAGCTTTTACCGGATTTACAGGTAAATTCATAGCTTACTGTTAATTTTATCTCAAATGAATTCGTTTTTTAAATAAATATCTCCCTTCACAGAAACATCCAACTTATCGTTGAACGTATTAACAGAAATTGCTGAAGAATATATTAAGAAAATGTTGAGATTATTAAAATTTAATGTGGAAAAAGAAAAGCTCAAAGGAGAATCAGGGTTTTGTGTATGTTTTTCATTGCTTTGAATTTCTTTCGTTAGTAGAATTTACGTAATTGCTCTTAAATTCGGTTTTTTTTTAGGACGTTGTAGACAGAACGTTTCATGAAATGGGGCTAGGAAGTCTTCGAAATTTGATTACCTATTACCAAAGCAGTATTATAGATTGTAAGAATAAAAAACTCAAAGAAGTGAATGACGATATTCGTGCTTGTGATAACATAATTGAAAAGATCAAAGAAGAACAGAGACAAGTGAATGGGAGAAACATCATGTATGTCAATTGGATTACTTTGATTTACTGTTTCTGTATTTTCATTGATTTAATTTTGAAATGGGTTTCATTTTTAGATTGGAAGAGGAGCATTCCGCTATTCCCGAATTACATGTTACTTCAATGTTGGAAAACGATTTGTTATCAAGTTCCTTTGAAACCGGTTTACAAATGTTGCATACCATGGAAAATCAAAAGTAAGTCAATTTGAGTTAAACAAAATGTTGTTACTCAAGTTACGCCGCCACTCACTTTTTAACAATGTGTGAATTCTTTCGTCTTGAAATGAAAATGATTTTCTTTCAGATTAACTGATGTCGAAAATTTAATAAATGATTCCAAAGGGCAATTACAAAATGAGTACAATGATTCAAAAGGTGTCAAACGAAAACGAAGGTGATCTTTTTGGAAACTTCGCATATCGTTCATAAATTCGTGATGATGATTTCGATCACACTGACTGCAATATATGTTACGCTTCTTCCTTTATTTAGTTTTAAAAAAAACGGAAGTTTTTAATAAAATGTATTTTTCTATTTCCGTATAGCGAATTGTTTTTGTAATTAAATGTTTGTGTTATGATTCGATGATTTGAACGGTGCAATGCGATAAAACAACACGGAATAGTTAGCAGAATCATATAATTTAAATTAACAAAACATTTATGATACGTATTCAGCGTGAAAAATCTAGCTACTAATGAATGTTTTAACTGAAAAATACAGAAAAACGGAGAGAAAACTTATTTTCAAAAATAAAGAAATTTATAAAATTAAAAAACGAAGAAAAATACGGGAGGGGAAAATGAAACATACATAATTTCGTAAGTATAAATGTTTGATTGCACGTAGAGTACGGCCAAGTGGCGTTCATTTAGCTATATAAAATTCAAAGCATTAAATTACGTTCACAAACTTACATTAATATGAGATTTTTTTTTCGTAAAATCTTAACAGTCACAAAATATTTATACAATACTGAATACACATAGTATATAGTGAACCCCTAAATTATAATATTGCATTCGTAGATTATCTTGAAATGTGCTCAATAAACAAAACACTAGCCTTCTGAAATTTACATTTATGTTGAATTTGGAAACGTGAGCTTCTCTAGTAGGTATCCCGCGGTATCAGCTTTTAAACTAATCTGATTAGTTGAGAAAAACAATAACAAAGCACCGCTCGTTATTTACCGTTTACTTTCACGTCATTGTTGGTAACTTTAGTTTCCGTATCCCTGGACTGGTAAAAAAGAATATAACCTGTTTCTGAAGATTTTTGACCGTCTGATGTAAGTCCGTAAAAATCTTCGAATGCGGATTGGTCAATTTTCTAAAAACGAAATATACCTATTAGGAATAGGATCAAGCAAGTAGTCTAGAATTCAAAACGCTTACATCAATTATATCATCATCAAACAGTAACCAGAAATCGTAACTTTTAACAATACTAATGTAATGGCCTCGATTTGGACCGCTACCGCAATGGACAACAACAGCGACCAAGTTGTACATACGATCAGGATTCACAGCATCATCGCTCTGCAAATTTTAACATCGAAATTGAATTACCACAAAAATATATTTCGTTAAAAAACAAACTAACCAACACGAAAATAACGAGCACATATTATTTAAGTCAATACGCTTACAAAATTGAAAAGTCTCAATTCTAAGGGAAAAACGACTCTATGAGATACTTTGGTATGACGATTATAATGTTCTACGTATTTAAACCGTTTCAGGTGTAACGCCAATATCATTGGTAATTTCTTAACTCTCATGCATTTCTAAAATCACACAAAAATTCTATTATAATCAAGGCTTCATTTTTGATGTTTTCAAGAAATAATTATCACTGACTTGAGCTTCTTGATACGAATTACATTTATCACATTTAAATTTATTGTCCGCACACAACGTTTCTGTATTGCTATAACATTTTAGACAATGAGTTATACTAGTATTTTCGTCAATATCCACTTGCAGATCGAAAAAATCTTCATCTTTGCTGCTTATCTACAACAACACGATGAATAATGAAATGTCATCGAGCGTAGATTCAAATCAGTATTTAACAAATACTCACAGTTTCACAATTTAAACATCTAGTTTCACTGGTCAGAATTCCTTGGAAAATTTCATGCACCCAAGTTGGTTCTTCCTGGCTCGATTTATTTTCATCATTTGACGTTTCTTTTGCTTTACCATGATTTCTTTCCACTGAAAAAATAATCAAAGAATAAGAACAAGATAGCTCAAGCTAATCCGGTATTGATTACTTTTTTATATCAAAAACACTAAATACTTACGAAGAATGATCTCGTTAATTCGATTAATAAGAAAATTTAAAAACTCGTGAGCATCTTGTTGCATATAGTTGTTAAATTCCTCTGCAAAAAAAAATCATTCATTCATGAGACATATTTACTCCTGTAGCATAATAATAAAATCATAATACACAAACCTTTTTCTTTCCTAAGCCTTGCGATAAATTTTTTGGGGGCAACTGTACTAACACGTTTTTTATTAGTGGCAATGCTATGAAATAAATCACTTAAACAAGACAGCAAAGTTTCTTTATTCCTTTGTTTGTTTCGGACCTTGTATTCTAGTACTTTCTCACGAAACGGTTTACAAAAATATAACGCTTGTAGAACTGAATTACTATAGCATGTATTTCCGAACTGAAACAGAAATCATGTGATTCCAAGATAATGGAAATGACGTGTTGTTCAAACAAACTATACTTACGTTCACTAATCCACAATACCGTTCACTATTGGGAAAATTTTCAGGACCGATTTGCTTCTCTAATTGCGAAATATTTCCACCCTGTTATAAAACCACCAGTTAAAGAAATTCCTTAGGAATAACAAAATCTCAACTTACGACCAACTCACCATTCCGATAATTGATTTGCATTAATTAATAGCACCTATGTACATTTTGTGAGGAGCTATTGCGAAATGAAAATATAATGTGATTCTGCTAAAATATTAAATTACTGTTAACACAGCAAATGATTCAGAACGTCAACAAAATGTTTACTATATCGCCAAAAAATGAATTAGAACAATTACGTTATGGTAAACAATTCCATTACAACGAAATCTGCACTTAAAATATAGGTTTTCGTTTGTTACTAAATGACTAAATTCACTGTAAATGAAACAATTATCGCGAATACCGAAGCAATTGCCCAATTGTTAAGATTTTTCGTAGAATTTGTTCGAAAACTTCATTTATCACTTCAATCCTCAAAAATTTCTGCGTCTTTTTTGCTAAAATTTGGAAACGTTTGCGCATCTAGAAAAATGTAAATAAAGATACAGTGTTACCAATTTCTTAAAGTTTGAAAAACCGTGAAATGTAGTATTACCATCGTTCTGAAGTTTGCTAAAAAAATTCTGTTTGTTGAAGTGCGATAATTTGAAAAAATTATGCGTTGTTGCCATTTTTAAATATTCACTCAAAATAGAGAGGTAATCGCGTACTTTATAAACTTTTGTCGTACTCAATACTGAAATTTGATATCTTCTGAATACAAGGATGTAATGAGAGCGTACTGAATTTCAAGATTTAAACTTTAAAGACTTTAAACTTCGTTAAAAACAAATGAACCACTCCTTTCGTTCTTCATAACGATGATAAAAAAGAACTTTTATTATTTGAACAACGAAAACAAAGCGTGATCATTATGTCATAATTTTTTATCATATGCGTGTAAGACTAATCTTATTTAGAAACTCTTGAAAAATAAAAGAGTGCCATTGTTTTTGGGTTCAATTTCATTTTAAAATATAGAATACCATTATGAAACTTTTTCAACCTTTTTATTTCATCACCTATTTTATTTAAAACATTGTTGTGTGAAATTTACAATTTAACGTAACTTAAGCGCAAAACTACCTATTTACATAAAAAAAAAATAACTATACTGAATCCAACAAGTCAAGTAAAAATATAATCTATAGAGAGATAAACTAGGTATGTAAAATATAAAATAATGTGCTCGTTTTAACCGTTTTTCAGAGAAAAAAATGAATTCTATCGAACGTCCCGTGAAAATATGTTATAATTCACCTTCGGCTGCGATTATTGATCAAGCAGATTACGATGCCAAAAAGACTGCGGCTTTAAAAGGCGTATGTAAAAAAAGTATCATAGTTGACAAAAAAACTGCCCGAGCATGGACCATGAAAAAAAACGAATTGTGCAGGATCAGTGTAACCGAAGGTTCACAAGTAGGTTTGAAGTTGAACATGAAATAACGATGGAAAAACTGAGCAATATAAAACAAATTATGAATTAATTTCTTCAACTGATTTAGGTGGGTGATGTTAATTTCTGGAATCTACACAACCCTAAAGAAAAATTTTATTCCGGTAGGCAAACAAAAATTCAAACTTAGAATATTGATGTTTTGTTTGTAAAATACCTACTTTATCAATTATCAATTTTTAATGAATACTGTTTCTTTAACGAAAGGGAAAACTAGACAACTGCACTCTGCTCACTTGACTACTTATGACAGATTATGGAGTAATTTACCATACTTGAATCCTTTAGCCACTGTAGTGACAGATACTTTACAATACGGTATAGATGAAGATGGAGCTGGAGTTCATGATGTTATCGGTAAATGACATAATTGGTATTTTTAAAATGTATATTTTCAATCCGAATAAATAAATTTGATTAATATAGGAACACGATGTGATAATTACACAAGCGAATTGATCACGGGAAAGAAATGTATAACTTCATGCCATCAGCAGTTGACTAAAGCAATAGATGAATTCGGTTTAACTGAAGATGATGTTCATGATGTCTGGAATATATTCATGTGTACAGGATTTACCAAAGTTAGCAATGCTTCTAGTGGTTTACGTAATATAGATTTTTAAAATCATATTGAATATTTAATACATTCCCAAAGGATACTCACCAATATTTTACCAAAAAAAGTCCAGCTGAGCCCGGGGACTATATCGAATTTATCGCTGACATGGATTTATTGGTGGCTGTTAGTGCTTGTCCTCATGGTAATTTGTTACATACTTTCAAATTCTTTGCCAATGAACAAAAATACTTAGAATTATTAAATTTATAAAATTTTACTCTTAAGGTGATGTATCGATAGTAGTCGGTGAAGAGGTACCAGATTCAAAATGTTTTCCATTGAAAGTGGAAGTATTTTCGCCTCGAAGTTGATAAACATATTTTGAAATATAATCAATTTAAACCAACTTTTGTGAGAAGTGAGGCTTCTTCGGAAAAAATTTTTTTCTACTGTTTCTAGCAATCTATTGAAAACACAAATATGTTAAAATACCTCACGTATACTTGATTATTTACTGTTTATAAAATAAAAAAAGTTACATTTGGAACTTGTTTTAATTTACTAGATTCTTCATTCGGTAAGACAGCCAATTCTGTTTCAGGTATTAATTTACGAAACATTTCACTTTGATTCATTGAATTATCGTCGAACTCATTTTGATTCGAAACAAAAATCGGTTTCGTTTTATCCCCAGTTGACTTTGAATTTGATTCTCTTCCTCGAATTGCACACAAGTACTTAATTTTATTCAATGTATCAGACTGTTTTAAATCGTTGATATTCGTAGAATGGTTGAAGTAATTCGAAACTTCCTCATTAGAGATATTTTCAACAGAGGTATGATTTTCATTACCATTTTGGTGGTATAAATTTTCAATTGTACGATTTAATTGAGCTTTTTTAAGGTTTAATTTCAAATTTTTGACCTGTTGAATTAAATTCCTCAAAGTTTTCTTCTTTTCTTCCAAGAGTTCCTGAAATCTAAGAATATATCTTATTCAATAAAACAAAATTGTTCTATGAATCAATTTTTAAATTATATTTTTAAATTATTACCTCAGTTTTTCTTTTTGAAATTTTTCTGTGAGTTGAAGATCATTCAGAGCTGATTCTTTACTCAATATATTTTCGTTCAAAGCTCCTAATTCACCTTCACAATTTTGTACCTGCTTAATAAACTCTTTCAATTCTGCAAAAAATTGTACAGAAATCAATTCACTTCACAAATAACTAATAAACATGAGAAATGATTCATTCGTACCTTGAGTTTCATCTTCTTGTTCTTCGCATACAAATAATTCAGATTCACTCATAACTTTTTCAATGAAATCATAAACGCGATCGCAATGCAATGATCTCGCCAAAAGAATACCTTGTTGGTCTTTTTTCTGCAATATCGCATTTTATGATAAAAAACAAATGATGAATTAGCATCAGTTCCAATTTTTTAATAAAAATAATACAATTTAATTTCACCAGTAAATCCTCCTGCTCGGCAACGCGTTGTTTTTTGTCACCTAAAATTGTCTCCAAAGTTACTACTTGTTCATCTAAAAGACGATTTCGCCTTTCTAATGTCGGAATCGTACTCTTCTTTTCTTGCAGCAAAATTTTATTTGAAGTTATTTGTTCATGGTAGTCCTTCAACTCATTGAGTTTGGTTATTGTTTCATTGAAAACTGTAAAAGAATGAATTTTAAAAACAACTCACTTATACCTAGAGAGTAGGTACAAAAATATAAATAACTTAAGTCACTTTACTTTCTTTAGATAGTTTCTGCATCGCTAAAAAACGATCCCTAGTTTCTTTTATTTTATTCAACGCCTCTATTCCACTTTCCATTATGAATGATGAATTGATGATAATAAAGGAATGAATACTTCGAAAAGAAAAACTGACTGCTATCTGTATTGAAAACTGAAAAATAAGCATTCAGAAAAAATACATATACTCATCCATAACTGAAATCAGTAATGATTCCGTCAAAAATACAATGTGAAAAATTTTGAAGAAGAATGCAGTTTTCAATTTTGAATTTTTCAAGTTTCAAAATTTTATTGGGCGCAAAGTGTGTATGTTATGTATACAGTTTGCGTCTTTTTGGTAATTGATTCAGTTAATTCATTTCTATATTTCCATTTTCCCACTCAAAAATTTTAAATTATGCACGTGAGGTAACACTGATTATTTTTTATAATTTCCGTTTACAACAATCTCATTTCAAAAATTTTAATTTGATAGTTTTACAGTTTGCGTATTATTATGATTCATTTTGACTTAAATCAGTAATTTTTATATGTTCGGCGGTTTCACGCAAGCTACATAACGATAAATGTCTCTTTGATATGTCAACCTAACCGCGTGTAGTATTGATTTTTGTGATTTGAATTTTCAATTATAACTTTTCAAAATGCTTGTTATTCGATTTTCATCCGCTTCATATTGATCTTCCTAATTTATTTGAGTATTTCGATCTTCCACATTTTACTCGAATCTTTCAATTTCCATTATCTTGTTGAAACACTGCCCTCAATTCTATAGCATTGACTGTTAATCAAATCATGCACATAACAAACATGTCGGGAGAATCACGTTCAGAATTTCAGTTAAAATCTCCTCCAACTGACGCTATTTCATCAGTGAAATTTTCGCCTGTATCATCTCAGTTTTTATTAGTCTCATCGTGGGATAATTCGGTGAGATTATACGATGTTCAAAACAACACATTGAGATCAATGTATACCCATGAACGACCAGTTCTCGATGTTTGTTTTCAAGTAAGTATAATTTTATGATCTGATTTTGTAAATTTAATGAACATTTGCGAGTTAATGGAATTTTTTCAGGATTCTACTCATTCGTTCAGCGGAGGAATGGATAATACTTTAAAGATGTATGACTTGAACAGTAATTCAGGTAGTTACAATTCATCATTGTTTTACCTGTAAATTGGAAATATTTAAATTTTCACATTTTCTCATTTTCCGTGTAGAAAGTTTTATCGGTTCTCACGAAAACGCTATCAGGACAATTGAATATTCTGCTGAGACAAATTCAATTATTACTGGCAGTTGGGATTCGACTGTAAAACTATGGGATCCAAGAGCTGCTAGATGTGTTGGCTCTTATCCTCAACCGGATAAAGTACATAATAACGTTATTATTATTATTATCATCTTACTTTGGGATTAATTCGGTGGAATGCACACATGCAATGTTTTTTTCAGGTATTCACTATGAGTCTCTGCGGTGAACGATTAGTGGTGGGAACTGCCGGTCGTCGAGTATATATTTGGGATTTAAGAAACATGGGATATGTTCAAAAACGCGAATCTAGTTTGAAGTTTCAAACTCGTTGCATTCGTTGCTTTCCTAATAAACAAGTTGGTGGAAGATGAATTTTTCTGATTTTGATTGAAAAGCACCAAATAACTCGTATTTTCTATAGGGCTACGTACTCAGTAGTATAGAAGGACGTGTAGCGGTCGAGTATTTAGACACTGATCCCGAAATTCAGAAAAAGAAGTATGCGTTTAAATGTCATCGTATTAAAGAAAATAATATTGAGTATATATATCCAGTCAACGCCGTCAGGTAACTGTAATTGTGAATAAAATATGACTGTCAGCAAATTAGGATTATTTAGAATTTTCAAAACTGTTGTTTTTTTACAGCTTTCATCAAGCGTATAATACTTTTGCCACTGGTGGTTCGGATGGATATGTCAACATTTGGGATGGCTTCAATAAAAAACGCCTTTGCCAGTTTCATCGTTACAGTAATTCAATCGCTTCGTTATGTTTTAGTAACGATGGTGAGTATCGAGTACCTAAGCAGTGGAAGTACCTACATCTACATAATTTACTTGATCTGTAATCGATCGAGTATTTTTTTTCTTTTTGATTAATCAATTGGTATTTTAGGCGGAGTTCTAGCCATAGCGTGTTCATATATGTACGAATTGGAAAACCATCCTGACCCAATTCCAGAAGACAGTATTTACATTAGATATGTAACTGATCAAGAAACTAAACCGAAATAAATTTGAGTATTTGTTAGTTGATAACGCATTTTGTGTGTAGTGAATTTGCTGAAAAGAAACAATGGTTGTAAATATGTATGAATCGTGTATTATCTATTTAAAATACAATATTTATTTTTGTGAAGACAGAAATTGATTATTTTGAAGTTATAAACAGCTTCGGTTTCATTTTTTTTTTGCTGATCATCTTCAACTGAATGTAATATGAAATGAATCAGTATTCTCGCATGATTTATTTTGATAAGAATCTTTTCCATTTCGAAATAAATGGGAAAAATGAACTATATTTGTGTTCATGAATGAATATTTTTCAGGAAATCTCTTTAATTATCAACACAAAAACAATATTCAAAAGCATTCTATGTTTAGAGTATGATTCATTAGGTTTTTAAAGAACATTTCGAAACATCGGGCGACGCTTCAAATCGTGAACTTAACGAAGTTTGGTTATGTTTTGAGGTGATGTTATAATGTTGATGTAAAAATATAGACTTAAAGAAAACCAAGCCATAATTTTTACAGAATTTGTGTTTTATTTCCAGAAAGTATCGTACGTTACGTTAAATACATAAAATCGTTTCAATATTTTTGCCTTCCTTATAAACGACTTCATTTACCACCATCAGTTTTATTTTTCTGTAACTTTTTACCGTCATTATTACACCTCTATTAGTCTATTTTTAATTAGATTCAGGAGACCGTCAATGATACATTTTTAAGTCAATACATCATACAATTATTTTCCTACTAAAAAAATTACATGTTTCTTTTTTTCAAAAAATTTGAAAAATTTATTACAAAATATATGAATACAAAACACATTTAACTTATACCATTCAGATTAGGAAAAAAATAACACGATAAAAAGACAAACAATACACGCGGTATGTAACAGAAAGGAACGAGAAAAAATGAACAAAATTTCATGTTCTCGAAAAAAAGAAAGAAGAATAGAGATCTAGAAGATTGCTCCTACTTAAGTTTCCTTTTATTATCCAGCTATTGCGATTGTAGATAATAAAATAAAAAATAGGTGTACATATTTTTAAAAGTTTCATAAATGAAACGGAATGAATTTTTGGATATTTACAAATGAAGACATTTGTCATAATTGAATGCTAGGTCGATATTGTAATCGCAACGGAGGATTCTGAAATCTCCATCTAGTAACGTAAACAAATTTCAAGGTATGATCCTTACCCAACAATTCATTATTGCACAGAATATCCACCTGAAACCATTTTGCAAGACAATTAGTATAATAATGTTACTCAGGCAATAATATTATCTGTATATATTCAACACAAATTATTTTAACGTACTTCTCTATACTTTTCCATCCCATCACATACATATTTGGCGATAAATTTTTTAATTTGCGTGACAGTCGCTTGAGAAGAGACTCTGATATATTTACGCTTTAACGATTTTAAATGATCCGTAGCAATAGATTCTAGGCTTATATTAACCTATTGGATATTTTTTATATCATTAATACATAATCCTTAAACTGCACATTTTAGGCAAATAGGCAAACATATATTTACTTGTTCATCAAATCGATGATAATCAGATTCTGCTCCTTTTTCTTTCGTTTCTTCCTCTTTTATTTTGGCATTTTCCAACGGGACCTCTTTAGGATAAGGCAATCCACGAACTCGATAGAATTCTCGTTCCCGATTGATTTCATCTTAAGTAACAATTAGATTACAATGTAATGTTCGACCAAGTCACTTTATTCAATATAGAATCACCATACTTTCTTCTAAACCAGGTACCAATTTATAAACCATATCTTGCATTGTTCTGTCAAAATTTATGTAATTCAATGGATGGCTTTGATGAATTACAAGTTCACATGTTGGACAGGTGTTTTCTTCTTCTAAATGCTTTACAACGCAACTCTTACAAACTATGAAGAAATAAGGTATTAATAAGAAATCTTGAACATCGCAAAAAACTGTAAAGTAGAAAAATTTAATATACTTACAAGTATGTAAACATTCTGTAACGGTAGTAGCATCAATCAAATATCCTTTACAAAGTTCGCATGTAATATGTGGATTCAAAGTCTTTATCTTTATTATTCGTTCCCCCATCATGGAATCAATGCTGAAATTGAAGAAAAATAAACAAGACGTATAAAAATAACCTGATTGTTAAATGGTGAATTATCAAAAATGTGGGAGGTCTACTTTGCTAAAAAAAAATCAAATTCCATTTAAATACAAGTCTTATGAAGAATAACAAATGCGAAATAAATAAGGCATGAATTTTATAGTTAGAAAGTAAATTCATTGCTATAAAAATATTAGTTTCGGTAGAATACTTCTTATCAAAAATATTCATTCGAATAATAGCAAGGTTCCATTTCATTGTTTCAATGCATTGGATTTAATAAACCTAGAGAACCTGTACGTCATCAAATTACAGAAAAACTTGAGAATAATCAACTTACTTTGTTAATGAATTCCCTTCCTCAGCTCTAATATTTAATTTTTAAAGGCAACATTAATTAATTGTATACCTATCATCGGTAAAAATTATTAAAAAACTACTGAACTACTCTTCTAGTTAATTATGACTCAATTATAGTAGTTGTAGTTGTTATCTACCAAAAACGAAAGATTTTGATTATGAAAAATTAATCATAAACAAAGTTAATTTTTGTAATCGCCACTGTATTGCGTTAGCGCTAATTAAATACAAAAAAAAATTACAAAAAGGGAAGCAGCAAGCAATGTCTCTAGTGGATAATTGGTAAATCTTTGTCTCAAACTTTCAGACGATGGTGTCGCCCCCAACGGGATTTATAGAACTAATTCTATTTCTTTATGGCATGTAAATTACTTTGGCGTTTGGCAGTAACTAAGTTCTAATTCTCTATAATTCAAAAATTCAAAATCGGCAAAATTTCCTCACAAATTTCAAATTTGAAACTGAAAAATGAAGAATATGAAATTTTGGAAATTATGTATAATAGAGTTATAATATTTTATTTCATTTTGCAATTTTTATTGTCAAAATATGGTATCGAAAAGCTGTTTTGTGCCATTCTGCAAAAGTAGAAGATCCACTTCAAACAAAGTCAACTCCAAATCCTCGAAAATATCATTGTTTTCTGCTCCTTCCAAAGTAAGTTCTATATTCTCATTTCTTAAAAATCAATTAATTTTACTTCTTTTTATTCTTATTTAGGACGAAGAATTACTTAAGAAATGGGAGAGAGCAATTCGTAGAGCAGATCGAAAGCTCACTCCCAAAGATAAAGTATGCGAAAAACATTTTCTCCCAGAAGAAGTATTATGGTTTGTATTTAATTCTAAGGTTTCAATATTTATTTCCGTAATCAATAACAATCGGTCGATTCTTTTATTAGGTATTATGAAATCCTGTTACCCGGTGGCGTAATCGAACGAATTCCCCGAGAGAAACCTTGGCTAAAACGGGGAACAGTACCTTCTGTTTTCCCCGATTATCCTGCTTATTTAAACAAACATGTAAAAAAAAGGAAAAGTCCAAAGGATCGTGGAAATTGTGGCAAAATAGATTCCATTATTGCCGTTCCTAAACCTATTGCGATAAAATCCGTGGAAACACTTAAACTCCAACCAGCACCAGCAGTCGTTCCGATTAAGTCTATTCAATCTAGTTCTGAATTCATTTCCTGCTCTGTTCTGATTAATGAACCTCAAATTGAACCGGGTGTAAGGTTAGGAAAAAGGAAAGGTCCAAATAATTGTGAAAATTATGTTGAAGTAAATTCAACTGAAATTTGTAAACGTATTACAAAAAATTCTGAAAAAATATCTAAACTCCGGCCAGCATCACCGCTACCAGCAATTGATCCGATCAGCTTTGTTCAGTCAAGTTCGGATTCGATTTCTTGCTCTGTACTAATGAATAAACATCAATTTGAACGGGACCCATTGTTAAATGACGACGTAAATTTTTAATTTGGTTTCTGATTCACGTATTGGTTACTCACTAATTTAATTTATTTACTAGGATTTCTCCATTTTCAACTGTGATCCGCCTGCTGGATGGATTCGTTGTTCCGTAAGTGATACATCCGCGGCATTTATCAAATGGACTGCTGATTGTAAAATTGAAAAACACATTACAGTCGATGAAAATCGGAGAATGAAGGTGACTTCTTCTTTACCATAATAATGTATTATTTCCAGTTGAGACATATTGTAAAAATAATCCGTGTTTTTAAGTTTTTTTTGAATAATAAACCCATCGTAGTGGAACAATTGGAAGAACTCATCTGCAATTCAAGGGATATACTTCTCGACGCAATCCGTATTCTTTCAGAAACTGAAACCTCTCTAAAACGGTAAATTAAAATTAATCTCGACTTCGTCTACTTTTTAATAGAATGTAGAATAAAATTAATTTGAACATTTACTCTTCACTAGGTTTAATTGAAGTACTAATAGTTTAGTGCATTAAAATAATGGTTTCTTCAGTCGTTCTTCGTACATTGTTACATAATTTAATAGATGTCAAATTTCTTTGTTTTATTGAATTGTTCAGATATGAAAGTTATGACGAAGAAATTTTATTTGAAGATCAAGTTATGGATGAATCGTGTTCAAGAGTACCATCTTTTATTGCAGAAAACGGTCATGTAATTGTCCTCAATGGTAAATTTTTCATTTCTAAGTAATTTTATTGTAATTTATTGAGTTTATAGCATTTTTATATTTAGGCGTTCCACCTACCGTTACTCAAAACGCGAAATGTATAGAAGACTTTTTTAAAGGATACGACGCAACTTTGATTGTTCGCAAAGATAGTAAAAGAAAAGATAGATTATATGTTGTCGCATCATCAAAGTGAGCCAACTATTTGAACTGACTAAAATTTGATAGGTTTCAGAAAATTCATTCGTTGAATCATTTTTTAGAGCTAAAGAAGTGTTCAAAAGAATTTGTGAAAAGATAGACAGTACTCAAATGAATGCCTTAGTAGGTGATATGCTGAATGTAGAATTTTATTCAAAAACTTATACCAACATTGGTTAGTAAGCTACATATTTTTTGTTTTATTTTTCATATGTTACTTTTTATTTATTACTTTTTTCATGTTTAGGTGTTAGAGAAATTTTAACAAGTAATGTAAATGATATATTTTCCAACAGAAGTACATTAAGAAAAACTGTTCAACATTTATTGTTTCTCTACGACGAAGAAAGCGGTTCAGAATCGTCTAAAGAACGTTTAGAAATATTGCAAAAATTTTTGTCAACTTCGTTGCAGCGAATATACAGTTCAAATGTTACTGTAGAACTATCAATCTTTGGATCCAGATTTACCGGGTTAGCCGTAACGAACAGCAATGTTGATATTTTTCTTGAAATTGGTTCGTAAAATTTTATTTTCTGTGTAGCAATAAACTTGAAATAATTGGTTAATTATGTCTTCTACGTCACAGGTCACTTGTCCAAAGGAAGAATAGAAAAAAGACCATTAGAAAGGAGGAAACTTAGTTCACTTTTATTTATGGCTAAAGAACAAGCTCAAAATGTTTTCGTGTTACCTAACTCATGGTTCCCTACCGTGCAGTTTAGTTATAAGCAATTAAATTGTAATCTGACGTATGGGAGCAGACTTTGCGTTGTACACAGCTTACTCGTGAAGTACGTACCTATTTATTCGTCAACTTTAAAAAAAGTAACTTCTCCCAATTGAATGTTTATTTTCCTCAGAACGTATTTAGAAATGGACAACCGAGTGAAGCATATAATCTGCGCTGTGAAACTATGGATGAAAAAAAATGATTTAGCTGCTCGTAATTTGTTCACGTCGTATGCTCAAATATGGATGGTATTTTTCTTCCTGATGCAACCTGAAAATGCTGTTCTTCCTACGGTTTTACAGATGCGAAACGAATTACCCGATCACCAAAGAAAAATTATTATAGAAAGTATATAAAGAATTATAAAGTAGTGAAATGTACCATTCATATTATTTTGTAACTCTGAAAAAAATTATCATTTTTTCAGATTGGAATTGCGCCTTTCCTGAAATGGAAAACATTATTTGGAAGAGTAACTGTGATATGAGTGCAGAAGAACTAATTTATAAGTTTTTTCAGTTTTATGGTCAACAGAACTTGGAATATTACGTTCTGTGTACGTTAACAGGCGATAAAATAGAGAAGAAATATTTCCATCAAATGTACCAAAAATTACCAGATGTTTTCGATGAATACAAACAAAAATTATCAAAAGACAACGTTTTATGCACTATAATTGATGGTGATTTTGATTGCTTCTGTTTACAAGATCCATTCGTTCACAGCTTGAATCTAATTAAAACCGTGAGTACTGAACAGTTCCGCGGTTTCATCAGATTGTGTCAACAAACTGTAGAAATAATGAGGCCAAGCATGGAGATGTCATATATTGTGCACATTGACAAAAATTCTACGTAAAATAAAAATTTGTTTTCATCCGTCTTGTTCTTTCTTCTGGGTTTTAATTTAGTTATCTATGATAATGTATCTTATCTCTATTACTTGAACCTTTTTTTTTTCCTCAGGAAACAGGTAATTCAGTGACAATTGTACGAAAATATTGCTAGTTAAATCAGGCGATTTCCCACTTTATATCCTTTTCCTCTTCTAAAGCTCTATAATGATGAAACTTTTTGTTTATTTAATTAGCATAAATTAATTCAGTGCTGACAGATTTTGATACATTTCTAATCACAACACGGAATTTTGGAATGACATTACCGTATTATTTATCAATAGCTCAATTTAAAAGCATCGAACTACAAACATTTAAAATATGTCGTGATTATTTACCCGCAGCTCTGTAATATTTGTGATAAGAAAAACAAATTTGTAGAAACATACGGAAACATTTATTTCACTTTCTTTTTTCGTTTAAGATTTTTTAGAACATCAGCAGCAGAAAATTCAAGCGGTTCCAATCGATGTGATTGAAGTTGGTATTTTTTCGTTTTCCTTTTATTCTTTTTCCTGAAAATAAAATTAACACTTTAATGAATTTTCCGGAGTGAAAGAAGCGATAGCACAGCTATAAAAAACATACTTGAACTGAGGTTTCACTACTTCAATAAGGCTTCGCTTTTGCATACTTAAGAATCGATCTTTTAGTATATTACCACTGGGGATTATTTCTCTCAAACTACCGGTCAATTCATTGACGTTATTGAAGTTTGCATCGTCGCCAGTAAATTTATTCTTTCCAATTCGCCTTGCTTTTCCAAGTTTTTCACGAGCTTTCTTGATTTTTTTCAATTCTTTTTTCTTCTGCTTCCTTTCGCTCTGAAGTACTTCATCCATAATATTCCTTATTCTGTAAATTCATGATAAAAAAGTCATGAATAGAATCACCATCGAAAATCTACAATAAAATATACCTGATATGATACGCACTTGCTGATATCTTGTACTTTTTTCTTTTGCTCTTTAGCTTCCTTTATTTTCAGTTCTTCTTGCTTCAGTTTCAATAATTTCTTCCTTTGTTTAATAGTTTTCTTTTTATCTCTTGTAACAGGAGGATTAATAGCTTTATATTCTCCATCGCTAACATCGCTTTCATCTTCAAATTCGTTTTGCGCATTCTTGTTTATTGGTAACCCTTCGGACATTTCTTCCAACCAATTTTTCTGTAATAAGTTGAATATCTCAAGGTAGAACGCGTTTTGCGATCAAGATAATAAAACATGAAATTAAAAATATCTTACATCATTCTGTTCCTCGGTTATATGCTTGAATAAATTCTGAGTGACTCTATCTAAATGAGCTTCTTTCTTTTGAAGATCTACTTCTTTTTCAGCAACTTCATTCACTAGCTTTAAGTGATCGCTGAAAGTGGGATTGTACGATATACCAGGATGAGGTATTTCGAGTGAAGAAACTTCGGTAAAAACTTTTTCTGGTCGATACGTAGATGATTCTTTGAAACAGCTAACGTTTCTAACAGTATGTAGAAGCGTAGTGTTATTCATCCAGTTCTTTAATTTAGATAATTTTGATTCATCTGTATAAAATAAATAAAGTAAAATATTCAGTCAAGAATAAAATCATCGACGTGATTACAGTACGTGAAATGTAAATGAATACCCGGAGTTTCCTGCCAAACATCATTGCTTACGGCAACTTGACGTTTTGGTTTCTGTTTCAATTGACTTATGCGTCTTTGGAGATATTTATTGAGCTCTTTGAATTCTTTTTTCTTCAAAATACCAGCTTTTCTTCGAGTTTCATTTTTCTTCTTTAATATCGGATGTTGTCGTTCTTCTTTAGTACGCACAGTATTTCTATAAACGAAGAATGGGCGCTTATGCAAAATAAAAATAACTAGGAACGTACGAATCATTGTAATTAGTTGTGGCCAGTTTACTGGGCGTACCTTTTAATGACAGGATCTGGAACAGCAGAGGTATTTTCTAACGCTTGAAAACATTTCAAAGGTAAATTCCGAGCCTTTTCCTTCTTTGATAGAAACAGCGATTCTCGAATGAGGTTTGAAGGTTTGGTATCGATAGTAAACAATTCTTCATTTTTACGTTTATCGAAAGGAACTCTACAATTTAATCGCTGATATTTGAATTATCCTGTCCTTTTAGATGAAATTAACTAAGGATAGGAACTTACCCGAGACGTTCGTCCAATCTTTTATCATCTAGAAATGCTTCAACGTCGGAAACATCAACATGTTTTCTCCACGAGCTTTTGAGCTTTTTAGAAACTTTCTTTTTAGTTTTCATTTTACTTTCTTCCGTGAAATAACCCACGTTTTACATGAATTCTTTTCCAACCAATTAGATTAGAATCACTTTCAACTTAGAAAATTTGAAATTCGCGAATGATTGATAAAATGAAAAATGGATTTCGTTGTTTTTTGGTTTTTGCCAATTGCCTACGATAATGAAATTAAAACGTAAAAACACGTGGTGCATGGCATGACGTCACCTAGAAAGCCTTGATAATAATGATAGTGCGTCAACAAATTTTAACTAAATGACAACTTGAAAAGATTTTTTTCAACATTTTCAACGAAGCTTTCGACTGTTTACTGTGGTTTTAGTTTTACTCTTGCGGCTCGCCGTCTAGCGTTGGGTCTTTCGAAATCTGGAATGATTTATTGATTCCAGAATCCAAAGACTCGGCTACATCGAACGATGCTCAGCATCTTAGCTACAAGCTTGACTTCATCGCTACATGGTTACAAACTAGAGTGGGACTTTGTTTTTGAGTTTCATCTTTTATCAAAAACGAAAAGACCCAGAAAGGGATCATAATCATATGATGAAACTCATAAAATATGATGAACGTGAAATTTAGAAAAAAATCTACAAAACCACGCCTAACTTTTTTTCGTAGATTTGATCTACAAAACCCGAAGAAATAACTTCCGATATAGCGTAGTTCGTCTCAATTGCATTTTATGAATTGAATAATATTATTGTCTGTTGGAACTTGAAAGAAAAATACGTCAACATCAACGCTTACTTAACCGTTTTCTCTACATACCTAATTCAGGTTATAAGTCATAACTTCAGGAACTTCAGGTGATTGTGTTACCTATTATACAATCTTATGGAGCGTATTAAGCGATGAGGAACAACAAACAGTAATATGATTTGTTTTTAGGGAAGTATTCACCAGATTCCATTAGGCGAGTGTTTCTCCGTAATGACTGAAGCATTGAGGATTTTCTATAAATAAAATACATACCTAGTTACCTACAGCCTACATCTTACAAATGAGAGTAAGATGAAAGACTACAAGTGAAGATCATAACTCCAAAATACCACTTTTTACAGGAGAGGTAAAAATAACTTTTCAACGAGTAATTCTAATTTTGAAATTTTGTTTGTTTACGTAAAGGGCGTAACTCTGACAAATTATATCATCAAATTAATTTTAGAATCATTCTTTCATTTCACCAAAAATTTTTTTGGAGTTACGATTAAAATACTTTCTAAAATTTCAGAATATGGAATTACGCTAACATTTTTTTTCAAATTTTAAATTTTTAAGAATTTGTTTGAATTTTGGTGGAATTGGAGAGGACGTCTCAGTATTGCCACTTCAGCAAAAAAACAAAAATCTGTAATTTTGGAATTACAACCTTCTATACTTAAGTTCGAGAAATGATGTGGAAAACTGGAAAAACATTTGTATTACCCACTAATAATCAACCAATTTCTTTTCCGTTTGGCTGATGTGCACGGAAGTATGGATATGTGAAAGGATGATTTCAGTTACACAGTCTAGGTGAAAAATGCATAAAATTGTCTAAATTGAAAATAAATGCCTTGCATTAATAAGTTTTTTGTTCCTTTATCCGAAGGTGTTTTCCAAGTTGATAAAGGAACAAAATAACGTAATGTTTCAAATAGTCCCAGTCATGTATTCTCTGAAAAACGCATTTAATCACTAACTTTAGTTCATCAGGTAGCTAGTTACGCATTCTCTAATTTGAAAACGTTTTCCAAGTTGACAGAGCCCAAAAATCATGAGGTAACGAAATGTTTCTACTCATTTTAGTTATACAGTTTTCAAAAAATGTAATCGTCAAAAAAAACGTCAAGGTAAGTGAAATATTTGAATAACTCGAGTGTCTTATATTTATGAGTAGTTGAGAACTAACTTTATATTATACTTGGAACGAAAGTTTATACTTACATAGCATTTTATATAATGCGTAAGTGTACGATTACAATGTAACAGTCATTACCACCCCTCGAGGTTGTAAGTAAATGCGCGCGCTGAATTTTATTGCAATTTATCAAACTTACGGAATTTTGAACTTGAAGTAAGAGATGATTAATAAATTAAATGAAATAAAAAGAACTGAAATAACTTTTTCCAAGATTTGTTTTTAGTTTTGTTTCAAGTAGAACATAAAATATCTTATATTATTGTTACAAAATACGAAGATCGGAAGATCATTGGTAGCTATGCGCAGTGTTACCATACTTACTAATCTAATCTACATATATATAACATTTTCTCTCTTATAATATTAACATAAAAATTGAAACCAAAAATAAACGCAAAATACGAATTATATTTGATAATCTACAAGTCTAATTCCTGAGAAGGTTTTCTTATTTACCGAGTTCTTCTTTCTACCATTGTTTTGTCTAAAGGATATTGATTAAATGTAGATTCTTTAGAATTGGATCGATTATCTTCTGTTAATTGTTGCTGATTAGACATTTTTTTATATAAACTGTATTCCTTCTTAATAAATCTTTATCGGCAGTTACAATGTAAGATCGCAGTGTTTTGTGTTGTTCGATATCTTCTGCTGGTCTCCATCCTCCTTCATAATAAATCAATGCTTGTTCACCTTTTTCTGTTTTGAAAGTTTTCTTTGCTGATTGATTATAATACTTTTCAGCCACCTGCTGACGTTTGATTAACAATTCTCTGGCGTTTCATACTATCATTGGATTAAGACGATTTTTTAACGATGGTAATTTTGAACGAGTGTTTCGCGGAGTATTACGATGTTCCAACAACAAATACTCAAAATCTATAACAGATTTTTGAGATTTCTTCAACAGTTTTTTAATAATTCCCACGGCTTTCTCTGCTAATCCGTTGAATTTTGGATGTTGCCATACCCACTAAGCTAATCTAGAACATCGAGATATGTAACTAAGCTAGTTACTTACTACTAGTACTAACTAATCAGATTTCAGAAGTTCAATACAAAGCTGCTGAAATATGGGTCTGCTTACTCAATTCTAACTAACAGATTTCATTCGAACTCAAAGTCAAAGAAAGCAAGATATATTTGCATATCACTATATTTCACATAGTCTTCCCTAATATCTTATCAGTACCACCTTATTTGTTTTACAGATCCATCTGATTATTTCACTGTAAGACTTCCGAGATCCAATCGATGTTCAAATTTCAAGAAAATCATATTAAATTGAAAATAATGACAAAAACTGCGAAGAAATGAAACAATAATTGTATTTTTAAAAATTAAAAACATACTTCATGACAAGATTATCACAAAAGCGTAATGTAAAATTAAATGCAAAGGAAGTGATCATTAAAAAAGGTAAAGTGATCAAAAATTGAAAACGTAGCTACATTTTAATTGGAGTGATTCAAAATAATCTATAGATTGCTATACATACAAATTAAATTCGTACAATTAAAAAATACGATCTTGTTTTTACTTATAGAAAACGTGGACTAGGAAAAAGCTTAACGAAAAAATTTAAATAAAAGGTTAACAAGTTTTATAAGTCATAATCGTACGAAAACCAACAACGCTTATTCATTACGAATCAAGTGCGTTTAAAAATATCCAAAACTTTACAAATGCATATGGTGATAAGGTATTCCTCAAACACATTTTCACACTTATTAGGCACTTTTTGTAGCAATCGTAAAGCAAAAACTAGATGGCGAGTATGCAGATGAACAATTTTCAAAAATGTAAATTAAACGTGAATACCTAATTAACGAAGCTAGTCAACATGTTTGATTAAATCCGAAAAAAAAGAAAACAATTTGGTACAAAGACTAGAGTGCAGTAATTTTAACCTCAGCTTTTCCCTTGATTTTTGAAAAAAAACAAAATATCTAAATCACAAAGCTACGACATTCACAAAATCAGTACGATACATTATTTCTTACGAAGAAGTTTCCTTACATATACAAATTACTATAATACATATTACAATAAATTATAGTACAACAAGAATAAAAAAAAAACAACGAATTATAACTTCACTTGATATCAAAGTACGATATATACGATAGTGCTCGATTTCAAAAATAACAGAAACTTTCAATTCGACGAATAGAAAATGTTGGCAAAATTATGAAAACAACGATACTATACAAAATACATACATATTTATACAACTACAATATTTAAGTATTTTTAAAATCACCAATATTCATCATCGAATGCAATAAGTATAAAATTTTCAAAATGACAAAAATGAAAAAGATATTCAAAATTGAGGAACTGCGGCTGTTTATCAAGAATTATTTATACCAAGAACGGCAGCGCGAATCGCTATTAATCGACAGAATCCACGGGATCCACTCCATTATTTTTCTTATTTTCTGAGACGTGATTATTGTACAATGAAGTTTTCGTAGAATCATCACTTTCGTCGCTACTCGATGAACTTCGAATATCTCCTTCGAGCTGAAATGATTGTTTAGTTAATTTTTCAAAATTATACTCCTGAAAAACTCATATTTCATTTTAAAATTTTATATCTTCACCTGGCCTTTAGTCCATGTTCTGTAGGCAAGCTGTAAAATTAATTTTGTCCAGAAAATATGCAGTATTAGCAACAGTATGAGTAATCCATTGAAGATATAATACGCTGGAAACATCATTCCTGCGACATATGGAGCTTCCAAAGTCGTGCTATGATCAAACGAATTCTTACATTAGTTATTAATTGGCATATAACTATATACATTTGAAAGAAATATTAACCTGCGTAGAATCCATAATGGAAAGATAATTATTCTAGTGCCAATCCAAACGGCCATAAATATAGCAAATAACACGGTACAAATGTTATCATATTTCGCATATTTGGCAGCTTTTGTTCCCTAGAAAAAATACAGGTTTTTGGATTACTATTTAGGAAAATAAAAGTATTTAGTTGATAAAACTCGATAAGGAAGATTAATACGACTCAAATGACCGAAAAATATTACATCGAGTAATTTTACGCTTTTGAAAATGAGACTACTGGGCTGTTTCATAAATTAGGTATTTCCTTTTGCAAACACGTATTTCTTCCTACGATCAAATAATTTGATACAAGATAAAAATACGTCAAATATCGTTGCTATGTTATTTTACAAACATTCGACATCGAGGACTGATAACAGAGTAATTATTGCTAAAATTACACCGCTGATTAACACGCGGTGAAAAATACCGTGGACATTACGATTGATAAAATATGGCGCAATTAACAGGAAACGACAATAGCATAAATGATTTAAAATATTATGGACAGTTGCCAAATTACTGGAATGATGTTTCGACCTTGGATTAAAATCAATGAGTGGCCTTGACTAAGACTATATGTAGTCTACAAAAATCAGTTCAATATAATTCAACATTTTTTTTTCGTTTTTAATTATAATATAACCAAAACATAAAATTAAAATTTTTTAAATATTTTTAAAATCGAAATTTTTGAGATCATAGATTTTTTTCACGTTGCAGACACAGATAATTTTTATTCATTTTTTTTGCATGACGCATTTCACTTCGTTTTTCGCTGGTCGTCAATTGTAGGTCATTCTTAATTTGAATAAAGTCTGTAGTAAAATATAAGTAACCGTCATTATTTTAAATTACTTTATACACCGCGAAAATTACCAGTATTGTTAATTTTTACTGATATACCGTCTAAATAACCTCAACTACGTACTTATACCAACGTCAACGTAAAATTTTTTGTCTTTAGCCTTTGCCTAAATACGATTCATTATGCGGATTATCTCGCTAATAGTTATTTAATTACCGTCTCGATTCTCTCATTCGGATACTCACATCTAGTATACAGTCGGCAGCATCATGTATAACAAGAACCAATGTTCCAACTCTGTGTAAATTGCATATCCACGAAAAAGACAGTAACACAATTGTAGCGATATGATGAATAAACATTTGCCATCAATCTTTTCTTTTCACATCAAAAAACTGTGAAAATGCTAGAGACCAATAGAAAGCCAATGAGATCATGTAATACCACCATACATCGTTTGTAACACCCTGTGAATCAAAAATACACCACATCATCATTCGTCAAAATTGATCCTAATCAAGTACACGTGTTATACATTTATCGAAGCGGGTTATAGGTCATATATATACATGATGTTGATTTTCTTTCAACTATCTTCTTACTTGATAAGGATATCCAATCCAACAATAATCGATATTCCAAAACCATGGTTTATCCCACAGTACGACCAAACCGTAAATGAAAGAACTTGTATAATACAAACTTCTCCAACTGCAAATAAAATAAAATTTTCTTCAATTATCAAGCAGATATAAATTTAAAAAATGTTAACTTTTGATAAGTATTGTACATATTTTTTCTTCATGATAAAGAAAAATCATTTACGAGGGAAACGCGTAAGTTATCGGTCAAAATCCGTATTTATCCTATCATGTTTCAAGGATGTTTTTTCTTTCAAATAACTCAGGTATACAAACAAAGTATGTAAAACATTTTCAAAAGATGTTGCACAATGTAAATACCGGTTTCGCTTAGGTTTTGCTATTCATTTGATACACACATACTTGAAATTCTTAAACAATAGACGATGAAATAATGAGATTAACTATCAAATATACAAACACGAGTGAAAAAAGGTCTTTGTCCTTTATTGGTCTAACTTTATCTAAAATATATACATATAAGGGAACGTTAAATTACAGACCAGAATTAAATATCGAAAAAAAACAAAGACTTGTACTTTAAGAAAAATATGGAAATGATTAAACTCGCAGAATTACTCTTCTATAATGGGCTAATTTTAAAGGAATAAAGGGTAGATATATTAGCAAGATGGGGAATTTTCCGAAATAGGAATACAATTCATCTCTTAATAATAAAAATTCAACCCACGTGTATCAAGAAAAAAATAGAAAAAAAAGTACAATCCATATAAAGAATTAACCTCCTAAGCCAAAAAAATTACCATATTTCGCGTGTTTTTGATTTACAGATGATAGACAACAAACTGAACAAAAAATGTAATTCGATCTCGCAGTTCATATGCAAATATTTCCATTTTAGAATTCGTATTCATAAAAATAATCTATCGATGTCCATAAATGACGCAGGGTGCTAAAATTAATCGACATATGACTCACGAATTCGGAACCAAGTATATAACGTTGACCAGTCGGCAACGTATTGAAAAATAACCGGCAAAAAGTGAACTGATTAAAATGATTAAATGAATTATAATTTACCTATTTTCACAAAATTTAACCAACGTGCTAGGTTTTCCTTGTAATTTTCTTAAACGATGCCATCTCTGCACCTGGCGTACAGTCCAATCTATACGTTTGGAAAGACCCAAAATGAAATTATGATCCCATACTGACGTGTCTTTATAGGCGTTTTCTAGTATAACATTATTCTGTAGTTTTTTCTTCTTTACGTTCTTAATTCCTAATTTCAGTCCAAGAGGTGCAAAACAAAATCTACAACACGATAGAACATAACCGAATTTCAGAAATTTATACTGAACGAATTGCTGTGCAATAAATCACCACAATTTAGCTAGTACTTACTTTTCTATTATAATTCGAATAAACAGTATTAGGAATGCTAAGGCGATAGGATAAATGTATAAATGCCGGTAATCTGTACAATTATAACCGTACTTAGGATCTAGCTTCTGCCATGTGAAATTCGGAGGTAACCATATCTCTTTACACCAAAATGTATCAGAGACTACACGATATGCATTGTAAATTTCTTCATAAAATCCCATGTCAACGCGACACTTGGGAAAGAAAATCACCACTACTCAGTAAAAAATTCTAAAATTTTCTAATCAGGATATTACATAACAACATGCATTTACCGGGAAGCAAACACGCCTTAATCCTTTCAAAACGTTAGAACAACCACAGACACATGATAAAGTTAGAAAACGTTCCCCGAATGACGATTCGCGCAATGTTATCACCGAGCAAGTGTGTTTGCGTAGTTTGCGTAATAACCGTTGGTGAATGTACACACACACATAAACACAACCACACTACAGTCGCATCGTACGACTATAAATTTAAAGGGAAGGGGAACACGCGCAGCTGTTGAATCTGTTTAATTACACTATGAGAAAAATCGTTCAAATTTTAATTTCAGCATTCGATCATTTAGTATTTTTGATTCCAATCGAGTATACATTATTTTTTTGCTTTGGCTTCATATTTTTGTAATGATGAACATGATCGTAAAGCCTATGATAGATTTACATTTACAGTCGAACGATTGTAAAGAGAAAATGCATCTCTGTGCAATAGAAAAAAAAATCAGAAAATTCGTACATGAAATTGATCAATCATTCATGAACCAAATAATTAAACTTAAAACGATTAAACCAAATAATGAGGCATTGCGGCGTTAACCTTTACATGCAGATCATGGATGCAACATGCAAGTAATCGTACTTAGTTATCAAATTTTACAATGTTTTATTCTCAACTCAACCGCATCAGCAGACTTAAATTACCAAACCATCTCGACTTCTTAACAATCAAATCATTAAACCATTAAAATTTTACGCACAGAATTTATGATTGCTTGATTTGGTAGATTATACACGATTGTATTCGAGCGTGACAAAAAAATTGCTTGAAAAGCGACATGTATGACGCGAACAATGCTAGTACCTATTTTAACGTTAAAGCAAATCAACACAGTTAAAAGTACTTAATATTCTTCACGTTGGTTCAAGAAATTCGATTAAGAAAACATACTATAAAACGAACCTACTTCATCCACAGTATGATATATGGACCTACAAAAAATAAACTGTTTCTTTCGTGAACCTACATCATATCATGAAAATAATCATTGTAAACAACACACCTTGGCATAAAAAATTTAATGCTCAGTGTGGAAAATCATTAAGTAATACACATTCAACTCAGTACCGTATTTCAGCAATTTTCTTTTTTAGAAACGAAATCTTTTTTCTTAAAAATCATACCGTTATGAAGCCACGATTTATGAAGTATTTCGGCTCAGTTATCATCTGTTCATTTTTGTTACATTAACAAAAAGTGTTAACGTATTTACCAGAGTACATCTCTTGTACATAAGTTAGAACATTTCAAAAGATATTATTGTTTACTTAGTTAGGATGTTTACTTACTGTTTAGGGACATGAACTGTTTACAATTACAAAGAAACGCATAAGAAACACCAATAAATTGAAACTTTTTGTTTTGAATAAGTTATCTACGTTTCTTCGATTTTAGTATTGATAATATTTTTGATAAAATTACTTGATAAGATAAAATAATAAATGTATGTACTTTTTAAGCATCTAAGTAATTTTCATAGATTATAAAATCAAAGCACAAAATTTCATAAATCGCACTCCTTCGTCATATCTAATTTTACTACTTTTATTAAAATTTAGCGATTTAATTAAAAATACGCTTGGCATTCAAATTCAAAAGATATGAAAAATGTAAGTATCAAATTGATGGGCATAATAGACCTTAGAATTGAAGAAATTAAAGCTCTATTTATTTACTTTTTTCAATTTTCGTTAGTTTTGTAATAACAGGCATTTTGTTTACGTTTCAACAGCATTACAAATTGTTTACATTTGTCACGAACTTACTATAAGACAAAGCTTAAAACACGAGGCTTAGGAAATCAAAACAATGAAATAATAAACAATCGAAACCGACGACGAAATAGTTGCCTATTTCGTTCCCTATTTTGTTTTCGTATTATCAGTATCTTGTCAATCAATAAATTAATAATAAATAAGCATTTAATTAACTAAAGGACAAAAAAAACTAACGACGTATATTACGAAGACATCTACCTACCTGTATCTAGTATAATGTTATGTATTATGTTGGACATAACATTCATATCATATACGTTCAGTATATTATGTACATGTAGGTCTTAGCTATGCACTACGTACTTACAGTAATTAATTCATAAAAACATCGTTATATTTTACACATGCAAATTATCGTTCATTTCATCCATCTACTTCATTGTGTAGGAATCAATGAAAGTTACATGTTACACACAACATGCATTATGCAGATACATATATTTATAGACATATTGAATTGGTCATTTAAATGTGACAAAATAGAAAATTATTTCAAAGCTTATTCATTAAATTGCTAATAGAAATATTGCGATCTGATTTCAGTTTCTAGCTGAAAATCATAACCTGTGCGATAAATTTAATGTTACCCAGAACTTTCTTGTTATCAAATTCACTTTTCCCTAATTTGATTATAATATTGAAGAAGCTACAGGTTTCCATTTAGAGAGTAAAACAAAAAAAAAATACCATATCGCGTGACATTTTTTGGGTGTGGTCCATTGTGTACAATAAAAGCGATACGATTTTTATTATTTTTCAAGCTGAACATCAAACTGAAAGTGTGTGTCTCTGCGAGTATCGCCAAACATTAACAATCAGGTAATACTATAAAATAAGAACTTGCACCCTCCAATACAAATCTAACGAATTTCTCTAATCTATTAAATAAGGCGATAAATCTGTTCCAAGTTTGATCTTTGAATAATTTAGATACCTTATCTACAGGTAAGGCTTCGGTACCAAAAACGGTTGAAACGGATGCTATTGAGCGAATCTACACTACAGCACGCTTTTTACTTTTTATAATTAGTTTATGAATTTTCAGGAGCAAATATATGCAAATTTATCAACGCACACGTACTAATACGAGTCTTGCTATTTTTGGCAGGAGCTTTATATTGCATTATTCGATATGCATTAATGATAGGAAAATAAGTCCGTTCTTTGTAATAATTCTTTTGTAATGGAAAACAATTCAAATTCTACGACGAAAGATTCAGGTGCAGTGGATGCAATATTGGAATCGAAAATTTTCGGTGATTTGCTGGTATGGCATATATTGTCCATTATTTGTTGCATTTTATTGATGATCGGTAAGTGGTACTTGAGAGAAGCCAAGTTACACCATACCTAATGTAATAAACCTGATCGATAAAACTTTTCGCAGTGATATTCTTATGCTGTTGCATAAGTTTTCGAATTCCACGTACGAAACAAGAAATAGAAGCGGATTATGTTCGAAAACAAATAGCCAAAAAGTTTCGTAAACAATTAAATTTGATTCCGGATGGCGAAATGGATGAAATGGATTTAACAAAAGGTGAGCAAAGTTTTCGTTTGGGATTAGCTTGTGTAATATGGAAAACTACTGCTGATGTATTTTATATTTTTATATCGTTAGGGATGCGGGCTCAACAGAAACTTGTTACTAGACAGAAGCCTAATAACGTATTTTATTATTAAAGTGGATACATAGTTTAATGTTATTATTTGTGGGTTTATACAAATCAACGTACCTATTTTAACATATTAAGACCCTCCTGGTAGATTCATTTACTTGAATATGTATTAAGTAATAATTTTTAGTCAACAAACAATACACTATTATATTCTCGTATAAAAGTTACTCGATAAAAAACAGTTGAAAATAAAAATAATTTAAATGAAAAAAATGAAAGAACAAATCTTAAAAAAAAATGCTTTTGTAGTCATACTTCAATTGTTCAATTGTACGTCCCTGTAAAAAAATAAGATGAAAATTAACAATGATAAAGTTAATAGAGTTCTATTACGATTGTAAAACCATAATAAACTCATATATCCACTCGAATAGCTGTAGAACGAATTCGATTTGAATTAATGTCCGATGAAGAAAAGGAAGCCGAATTAAAATCTAAAGAAAAATCGTGCCATTTTAGAGAAGATTTTATAAATGAAAAATCACAAACGCAAGACAAAACTTCCGTTAGCAGTGATCCATTAAATACAGGTAAATTATAAATACATTCAGAGCTGATAATTATTCACTCGGTTGAAATTTTCAAAAATATACTTATTGTTCCCCCAGGAACGTCAGAGGAAAAACTGATGGATGATAAAAATAACAGTCAATTTAATAGCAAATTTGTCACCATTGTTAATGCCTTTAGTGTGCTGAAATCGAAAAAATCTTCCAAGCAAATCACCGTTTAAATTGAAATAGAAAACAATAAGTTGTAAACTTCGTGTTCTAATGAAAATTTTAGACAATCTTTTAGTGAATTTACGTGTATTCTCTAATTGAGATTACGTACCTGTTTAATGTTTAGATAGATATCATTTTTCAACATTAGCTTATATTCAATTTTTGTAATTTTTTTAATTGGTATTGATTTTTAGACTGTTTTTATGCACTATAACGTTAATTTTTTAATGTGCATTGTTACAACAGTGTTATTATTTCTGCTTCAATAAATGATCAACTTGTGTAGAAGATAGAAGTGTAGATTACTTGTATGCGCTACATCTATAATCTAATGATGCTGATTTTTTTTTTTTTATTCATTTATAATAAGTTAGGTAGATTTTTTGTATAGTTCATTTCAAAAATTTAATGAAACAAATTAGTAATCACTGAAATAAACAAACTTCAACCGTATTAACCAAAGTGAGGGAAGGGCTCATGATATCAAGATGTTTTAGATTTACTAAAATACCACGTCTGTTATAGTATATTTTACTCTATGGTAGTTACTGTCCCTGCTCACTATCATAATACAGTGGTTCAGTTGATGAATTTTATCGGGTTATTGAAGGAAATAATGATTTAATAGCGAAACATCGCGCCAATTGGAAAAACGTGCGCTTTAACTCATCATCAATTTTTATTACCTATCTTCAGCGAAGTACATCTATATTCCCCAAAACCGTAAAAATTGGTAAGTAGCAATTGATATTATTGAAGTATTACTAATTTAATTTGATGAAAAATAATTATAACAAAAAAAATGTTCTTTATTGTCCATTTCACAAGTTCAATGTTCCCTTTTTACGTTTTAAAATGCGAGCACGTACGTACTTACATCTATTGAACATAGATACATTATTCTCATTAGAAGAATTATTTGGTAAAAAATTATTTTTAAAAACTTAACTCATTGATAAAAGTCATAACTTTATTAGTTTATTATAAATGTAAGTGTATGAGAATACTCTGCATTCCGCTTGACAAATTTTATGATCAGATTTTTTACTCAAAAAATCATTCTTGGAGCACATTTGTTTCAAAATTTTTACTAATCAGGGCTAGATTGATACATGCCTGTTGATCATATCTACCAACTCGTAACCGTATAAAAAATAATTTTGCACCAGTAAATACATTTTTTTAATTATTTACAATAATCAATGGTGGCTAGTGATAAATTCTTTATTTACGTAGGTAATTTAGATTGTTATTAAGTGTTTATAACAACTGCATAAATTATTTTACTCGCAAATTTATCTTCGTGAACTTTGATGTTATTGTATTCACAAAGCGCCTAAGATAAATATTAATTAATGACTCGAATCAGTAAAATTTCAGTTGACTGAAGAGACAGCTTATTTGCAGTGTAAAATCTTGCGGTTTATATATTTTTATTAGATAATGAACTGATAAGTTTTACTTTACAATGAAGAATGAAAATATAATTATCAATCATGTTCTTTTCATTCTGCAGGCTACAACGATGGGCGCTTTAAGAGTTTGTTTGGTGGTATTTTTGATACTGCAAGGTGCTGCAAATTATGCAAAAAGTAATGTGGTTAAAGAAATCACGTAAGTACATCTCAATTATAAAGCATTAACATAAGTAGTTCACAATTGAATTAATTTTTTTTTCTTTCAATGTATTCATCTGTCTTTCTACTTTCTTGAAATGCAATTTACACGAGTTCTCTACTTAAGTAGATAGCTAGATATGTAATTACATATCTATTAAAGAGAGACACACAATATGGAAAAATTTATGTTTAATTCTAGTAAACACCTTTTACATTCTTTCAAACTGAACCTTTAATGAACACATATATGAATCTCGATAATTACAATCAGGTAGATAGATGCCTTATCATAATTTTCAAATGATAATTATTCTACAATTTTATATTTTGTCTATTAAAAAAACACACTAACACAATAAAGTAATAAGTAACAGACCCTTGACATTTAGTTGCCGTTTTATCAACGTACAATGTCGAGAAAAATTAGATAAAGTAATTAACTACTTATTAGAATACTGTTATAATATATACAAAGAGGCCATTCTGTTTAGAATCAAAATTAATAGTATTTAAGAACTGTTTCAACCCGACACACGCGGACTAAAATTAAGCTTATTTTAGTAGCTGTCAATTAAGAAATTTTCGTCAGAACGGCCGCACCAATGTACAATTCATATACCAGCATAAGTTCTAAAATTAATTCATTAACCTTGATCCAATTTTTTTGGTGGAATCAACTTTATTGATTTGACGATAATACGTAACTTTGAAAAAAAAAAATTAAATCTAACATTGCAATAATATTAATAATTTATTTTTGTTATCGTTTCGACAATCGCGTTAGCTATTTTCTCCAGAGAGAGAGACGATTCTCTAGAATTGCCACATGTCATCACATGACTATTTTTTTTGAGCAGGTCAAATACAAGTTACATTATTTCCCCAAAGACGGTTACAGTTATTAAATACACCCGGTCGTCGAATAGGTATACTCTTCTTTCTCATTTAAATACCATAAAAAAGCGGACAGAGATACTATAGTTTCAAATTTCATTTTTGTGAATTAAGACAGTTAAGATAGATAATACAGTAGTATGATCATTAGGACTTGAAAAAAATTAGAAATTACAAAAAAATAATTAATTGAAATCGTATTCATATAAATGAGATAAAAGTAAAAACATGGATGTCCGATAGATGAGAACAGGAAGTTGTATGTAATCAGTAAAGATAAAAAAAAAACTTACTTCCTAAATATTGGTCCATTAATTTTGTGAAACGTCAAGACTTATTTCATTTATTCAATTTGAACTAAAATCATTTTACTCTACCGTTTAATCAATTAACGAAATTATACTAATCAACAATTTCGCTTCAGCATATAGGTACTTTGTATGTATAATACTTATTAATCGTCTATCTACAGCAACGAAGACATACGAGATGCTATATTATCTTTGGTGCATATGTTTCGAGACAATACAGATAAATTGGAAAGACATGAATTAAGAGAAAGACAGTTGGGAGAGCAACTAAAAAAAGCCATTAGTACTGTTGAGAAAAAACAAAATGGTGAAGAAACGAATGTCAATTCGGTTATAGATCTTTTGAACAATATCAGTAGGCGATTAGAAACACTAGAAAATGCAGTTGCCAAAGTGAGTGTAACGAAAAAAATTAATATCTTATTATGCATACCCATAATGCATTTCATGAATCATGAGTAATATTTCTACCCTTCTGTTGTTTTAGGTTGATAGCGAGCCTACTGTTGTGACGACATCGAACAAAGTCGAAGAAATACTTCAAATAAAATTTGCCAGCTTGGAAAATGCTGTACATAATAACAGAATGTCTTTGCAGACTACAAACGATAATATAAATCAAATTATCGACACATTGATATCCCAAACTGCCACTTCGAATGATAAATACGCTCAAAATGCAAACACGATCAATACGCATCTCGCGAGTTTGCAGACTAAATTACAAGATCAGATTACTTTGCTGCAAGAAACAGTGTTGGAAAAAACTCAGGATTTATCGAATAAAGTTACTGAAAACCTAAGACGATCCGTGAGTTTGGAGGGTTCATCGCAATCACATTTGTCAGCCGATAGCTTACAAATCATTAAAAATGATTTGATTAATTTCAGCGAAAGAGAAATCAATAAATTACAAGAAGAAATTGGTGAGTATAAATTCGTATAACCTATACATATGTACATACAGTGTGTTCAATTGATTCTGGCACCCCCTAGGTGAAATGAGAACTTTTCCTGTTAAAAATATGAGGTTGGCAACTGTATGTATTTTCATTTTGCAACACTTCCTATTGGTGTTTCTGGAAACAAGTTGCCAACTTCACATCATTAACACGAAAAAAATTCTCGTTTTGCTAAGGGGGTCCCAGAATTAATTGAACACGCTGTTGTGGCAGGGAAAATTATACCTAATTAATAATTACTGTTACATGTTTTGTGAAATAATTTGTCATTTTATTAAAGGTAAATCTTTAGTGGTGTTGAGCCAAGAACAAGACAGTATTTTAGCAACATTAACTAATTCCGTCGGAGCTGTAGATTCGTTAAATATGAACGTAAAAAAGAACTACGAACATCTTTTGAAAGAAATGAAAGCCTTATCCAAAATTGAACAAACCGTAACGCAAGCTGCTGACAACGTATTGGATATAAAACGAAAAATAGAATACGGATCTCATGAAATTGTCCATGAAGTAGCTGAACTAGTCAAAGAGCAAACAAACGAGCTCAATTACACCGTAAACAAACGATTCGATGGTATTTCTTTAGATATACTAAACAGTCAAAACGGTGCCTTAACCAATCTAAGTTCCAAAATAGAAACAGAAATAAGTCAAGTTTGGAGACAAATCGGTACTATGTATCAAACTCTCACCAACTCAGCAGATACGTTGGATAAATTACAACAGCATACGGAAATCTACGTCAACGGCAGTTTAAAAACTTTAGATCACATGGAAGGTAAGGTAGGCTTAATCACCAGCAGAATGACCGAGGTTGACGATAATTTAAATTATTTACTCGGACGATTGTCGTTGGTAACTCAGGAATTTAGTCAAATTAGAACAGGTTTAGGAAATGCGTTGGATAAAATAAAAGGTACTTTTCAAACTGTACAAAGTAAAGTGAAAGAAGTTGGCCCAGGACCTAATCCTATCGAAGAAGATGTAACTTTGTACGATAGTCAATTATTAAAATCACAATATTCTGTGAATTAGATATTGCAATCATGAAATTAGTACCAGTGCCTAATCTTGTATACCTAATATACTCATGTAATGCCTCATTACACAATTTATGAATTTTTATTTGTATTAAGATATTTTAATGTTGAGATAAGAAATCTAATGAGTAATATTCGTAATTTCTTTATTTTAAATAAAAAAAATTTACTAGTCCAGTGATTACTTTTAAATCAAATAAAATTTCTCAATTAAAGAAAATTATTTCAATGTTTTCAAAGCTCAAATTCGAAACTTGTTCCAGAAGTTGAACACGCGACAAAAAATTAAAAACCTCGAAATTGATCCCTTTTGCTTTATTCAGTTTAAATAAATAACAATATATACATAAAAATCAAAATAAGTGTAATCATCAGAGTCGAATTGCATAAACAAATATACATTATACAATTTACTTCTTTACAAATAAGTACACGTTTAAGTCACGATGCGAATTTAAATAAAATCTGAAAAAAATATATAGGAAATAGCACAAAATAACAATAGGTATTTTTTATTGTTTAAAATTCTTAAATAAAAATGGAACACAGTTCCAAACAATTTTCATCGTTAAAATACGATTACACCATACAAGTTGATGGAAAATTATCACAACTAAAAGAAAAAGGTTTATAAAGTAAGTATTTAAAATTTTTCAACACTACATGTATTGAGCTTATTGGCATATGTATATCGATTTAGTAATCTTCCAGTTGTTGAATAGTTATTTTTATTCCAACAAAGCAGAGCTTATGGATACATAAACATAAACCATATGTTGGTAACTAAAAAAAACCTTAGATTGAAAATCGTGGCGGTATAGTAAACAATTGCATAAAAAAGAGTTAATGTACTTTCGACATTTATTACCTTCTATGATCTTTTTAAACGAGTAATTTAGGAAAAACAATTCTCCCTGGTAATACGGCCGTGATATATAATACATAAATGCGTCTTATTTATTATAACACAACGCTATATTAATGAGCGGTTATTATTTTTATCGGTTTCGTATTGAAAGATACGTAGAGTCCAAAGCATCGGCGAATCTTACGTAAAAAAATAATATTTCTTTCTTGCATACAGTATGCAGAATCTTTCTCAATTTTTAAATGATAAAAGACTACCACAATATCGTTACGCGTATAACTTTCAAATCTATAAATATATTCAGACATGATTTTCACGCAGTGAAATATATGAATCAAAATTTTAATAAACATATAACATTTCACGCAATAAAACACACATTTAAATTGAGTATAGATAGGTACCTAACCTACCTATCTAATCGAATATAGATATCAGAAATTCCATTACACAGATTTTTCAAACTAGCTTCTTGGTAAATTTTCATCGACATATCCAGTACTTAAATTCATAGCCATTTAAGCTCAGTACATTTACACAAGAAAAACAAAATAGTGCCAAATAGTCCTTCCAAAAATTACCTTAATACATTGGTAAATAAACCAATGACGAATTGGATCACTGCGAACAGGAGGGAACAAAAATAACAATCATCACTTCGCAAAAATACAACGTAATATTTGATTATGAATAACAAAAAAAAGCTGCTTCGATGCTTCGAATATGTTGATTGAAAATTGAAAGTGAGTGGACATCTGAACAAATATCACACAACGAAGTAGAATTTCACAAGCTAAAATCATTACACGAAGGAGCTTTGGTCGAACATAAAAATGAGCAAATTGACTGATATACTCGGTCTCGATCTATGAAAAAAAGTATACATCTTCAAACCATACCAACCTTATCCATTTTTAAAACTCTTCCTATAATTTGTACCAGAGTATTACGTTTCAATTAACTAGACGCATGCAACTTCAGAATGCATTTCAGTCTTCAAATAAAAAGTTCAACAAGGGCAAATGTGAACTAGATTTTCGTTCGAAAACGAACTTATAACTTATTGAAATAATACATATAATTAAAATTAAAATGACCAATTCGTCAAAGTACATATAAGCTAAGGATAATTTGATTTGAAAAATAGAAAAGAAGAAAAGAAGGGATACATTCAGCTTTCGGTGCAAAAGTTCATGCTAACAAGACAATATTATAATGATTCCTTGAAAGATTATGCCGGTTTTAGTAGCGCAAAAAATTTTTTTTTATCTATTCTAATCATGTTTGTATTGATAAAAAATTACGTGTGGTACTTAAAAAAAAGATATTACTGTAACATTATTATTACATGAACAAAAACAGATGAATAATCATATAATAAGAATTATTCGAAAAATAAAAAAAAGTATAACAAACTGAATGCATCCACTGACTAGTTATTCGTATTTTTCTCCATAAATAATTTCTTCTTCTAAGCAGTGTTACGTTATTGAACAGAACACTTGAGAAATTTTATAAGAACTTATGTACAGCTCTAACAACCACTAACACCGGAATCGAATTAAGTGAAAATACGAAATAGAACAGTATTAATTGTATAATGGTTTACGAAACGCTGATAGATTTTCACGTACAAAAATGAAGTAAATTAATATTTTATGGAAAATTAACGTACATATTTACAGGATAAACTGGCTTTTGGAATGTACATATACATACATTAACTACTAGTAGAAGCTAAAGGTGAAACAGGACTAATTGGTGAACGAGTTGAATCATGAAGACAACCATTTAACGTTACTACTAGCTTACGACTACCTGCATGGTCTCGGTGTTCACATAACCAAATACCCTGCCATGTACCTAGGTTTAATTTTCCATCAGTTATTGGAATGGTTAACGAAGAGCCAAGAAAACAAGCTTTGACGTGAGCGGGCTGGAAGTTCACATTTCAAAACAAAAAATAAGTTTAATAATTGAATCAAATACATAAACGAATGAGTTATTCCAAAAAAGTAATCCGCTTACCATGTCATCCGGTCCTTCACAAGAATGTCGATAGGGCAGACCCTAAAAAATGAAAACACTCGTATAAAATTTCAACTTTTCCATACAAAATATCGATATAAGTTGTAGTTTCAAAGTAACAAACCTCAGGAACTATTTTGTTCAGCATCATTTCCATGTCGTCTCTGTAATCAAAGTAAAACCATTGAAAGTTGGTTACAAAATAACGCACCTTAAGGCTACAGATACACTCACCTTACATCTGGATCCCAACTTTCATTCAAAGCTAAACTTGCTGAGGTATGTAGAACTAAAATATATAAATGAGATTACTTGATCTGCATTAATAAGTTGAAGTACTTGCAGAAGTCAACTTACTTTGTAAATGACATAAGCCAACAGAGAATTGACATAACTCGGGCATTTGTCTAAGAATTTCTTCAGTAACGAGATGAACTCCTCTGTGTTGAGGCCTGAGGTTCATTTTCCTTTGGAACCAAGCATTTCCGATTTGTATACCTCTTGTTGACGAAGCCATGATAAAGAGTAAGTCATCTAAGACATTTATGTCGTGATAAAAATTGTAACATGAAACTATTAACAATCATTTACATAAATTAAAAAAGTAAACTTTCGCCAGCGTTTTACAAAAATGTCAATTACAACGCAACTGATACAAGTAAGCTTTTAAAAGTCGAACATCAATCAAAATACACAGTACGAAACACGCCTCCATAACGTTCACAACCCTTTTTAAAAACAATTCTTCATACCCGCAGTTCTAACTTTGCACCAAAAGCTTTATGACTTACAAACTTAAAAATCCGTCAAGTTCAAAGTTGCAAAATGAGAAAAACAAAAATGTTTTTGAGCCTTCGTAATTTTATAACGTTTCAATTTTATTATCAAATCATGCGGCTTTCCTGGCTCCACCTACATTCAAATGTGTGAACAATAATAAACAAAACTAAACAAAACACGTCTTTTGAGACTGAACTTTGTTATCAGAAAACTTGAGCTTTTCATCCAACAAAAGACAAGCCTTTTTTAAGTCTTGTGTGGTAAATACCTGCTTCATTTTCTATTTAAATGTTCCTTTTTTTCATGGTAAATATGCAATTCTTAGTGGAATTATTAGAGTTTTGGTGCAACTTTCGTTTCAGAATGATCCATAACGATTCAACTGTATTATCAACTTCTTTGCATAATTTATCGCGATTTTCGAATTTAAAAGTTTCGGTCGAATATTCAAGTTTTACGGTTTTGTACCTCACCTCAAAGCAAATTAATTTTACTAACCACAACCTGAAAATTTTTCGTTCCGAAACAACACTGGTTTGCGAAAAAAACTGCAGTGGGTAGAAATTTAATCTGATACCTACATGAATTTTTTAGAAACGGTCAATAATAGAAAATAGGACTCAAATTAATGAAAACGAACATCAGCATTATCTACTCGTGTCACGATCGTTGCTGAAATATCTAATATGATTTCGAATGAATAATCGGAAATGTTCCCTTTTCATCGTAAACATGGAAATAATAGCAATACATCTAAACAAACTGGTAAAATAGTTATTAACTTAAGCTAAATATTATTTTCATACAATACATAACATTTATTTTACTAATTAATTTTTAGGCAAAAGACGCATTAATCCAAAAGATAGTGCCGATGATGGTGAAATGTCAGAAGAAGAATATTTGGAATATATTCGCAATAATGACAATAGTAGACACCAATTGACCAGCGGAGCCCATGATCGATACTGCCATAAAATTTTACGTGAAAAAGAAGACGTTCTTTTATCCGCACTGCATTCTAATGACGATTCATTACCTCCTATGAGTAATAGCTATCGGCTCGGTCCTTCTAACAATAATATATTCAAATGTTTACTACCGAATGATAATGATAACGATAATGCTAACAAATACCGAGAAAGTATATCGATGCCATCAAGTCCGGTGGAAAATAAAAGCAGCTTCTTGAGCGCGGAAAGCATATCACGTCGTAAAAGTGACACTTTCACCGACACCAAAACCACATCTCGAAATGCTAGTGCGTACGCTAGTAATCAAGAAATTGATGACGAATACATTTTGACGCTAAAAATCGACAATTTAGCTTCTGATATGGAGGACATCAGTTTTTATCGAATCGGTCCTAAACATGGTATTTACGAGAGTGATCAGTATCATTTTAATGAAAATTTAGACAAATATGAACTCACCGAAAGCACCACCGATATGTCGCAGCTGAGTGATAATTCTGCTAGTCCTGTCAAAGTGTATGATTGCAGTGGTGTTCAACATTACGAAGTTGATATCGAAACAAGCGTCGCATTGAAAAGATTACTCATAGGATCAGAAAATAAATACTTCCCTAATCAGTGGCTTAGACAATGTTTCAGCTTTTGTCATATTTCTGCTAGCAGATGGAGACTCGTTCAGATAAAAGTAATTTCGATATTTTAACGTCATTTATAGCCATCGTCGACGATGATTTCACTTATTACATATTTCAGCCGGGCTGTTGCGGTGTGATCGCTGCTGTGGAAGCATTTCTTGTGAAATCTTTATTATTCGAACCGGGATATTGTAAATTTAAAGAACCTTTACGACCAAGCCAAAAAGAAGTAGTTGATGGCTTCATACATGCGCTCGCCTATGTTTTATGGCAAGCTGGCAATTTCAAAAAAGCCACCGTTATTACGTAAGAATTTGAGTTTGTACGCAAAAATTCTCTACAATTTTAATTTTTAATTTGAAATATTTTTGCAGACCGAGTTCTTACGACACAACGAAAATCCTAGAGGGAAGTTCTTACATTAAAGATGGAATCACCGATTCATTCATTTACGCGGAATATTTTGATTTCGAGCAGCTCAAGGATGCTGTCGCTATGAACATGAGATTTTTCACCAATTCGCCGAATCATGGTTACTTGAATTTTCTGATATGCGTGATATTATCGAGAAGTATCTATCGGTTAGTTGACTTAAAGCGATACTTTTTGCGGCTGTTTTTTAAAACAATTTCATACATCCATGTATCTTCTTTGTTGCCAATAGGAAACCTTACTTAATATCGACAATAAATATGGAAAAAAGTTATTATTAAAAAATTTGAATTAGATGAGGTAAAGTTGTGTTACCCTTAAGTCTACATTTTGAAGCACAAAATTTTCATTCGAAGTAGCTGAAATGCACGTTCCTTCTAAACCTCCTTTAGCATTTCTGTTTTGCACCCTTTAAGAAGTTTCATTTGTTTGTTATAGTGTATTGAACTTACAAAGTACAACCATTTTCTTTCAAGTCTCATCTGAAATTTTCTGTGAAAAATTATTCAATATTTTTTTCATTAGCATTCAGGAAGACATGGATGATGATGCTGTTTCATTGATCACGGAAAACGGACACTGTTCCATGGAGCTGGTGATGCTTTTAATTACAGGACAAGCAGTATCCAACGTATTCGATAACGACATTCAGATTGATTCATGCCTCCTGAAAGGTGTTAAACAACAATCAGATGTCGGACTTTTATCATTATTCGAACATTTGAACACTTGTGAAGTAATTGGAATCTTATGTATTCTGAAGAAGAAATGAATAAAAACGCTTCGATTTAATCTTGCTATTCCTAGGTTGGTAATTATTTGAAATCTCCGAAATTTCCTGTTTGGCTGGTAAACTACACCGATCACTTCACGGTGTTATTTTCGAGTAAACTGGAACACGCGCAGCAAAATATAGAACAACCGTTCGTTTTGTATCATTACGATTCAATGACTGCGTTTTCTTGTGAAAATGATATCAAATTAGTTATAGGTGAAATATTTAATTTTTTTTATCGCTTTTAATCAGCTTCTTGGTAATTGCTGTGATTTTTTCTCAGATCCTTTGGCGAATTTCTCAGACGACCAATTAGAAAAAGACAGTACACATTTACAGTTGTGTATTCGAACCAAATGGAAGAATGCTATTGTGATTTATGCCGAAAATTCAGAATTATTTCTAGTATAATTAGTCATTTATTAGTCAGATACTTAGATATTCTTACTTTTCAGATATTTATCCTACCTATTCATCATGTTGGTGCAATTGTAGTGGTATTGATTTACACAAGGTCCCGGTCAATTACACTATTAGTTTAGTCGGAAATTACTCAAACATTTAGTTGATTCAAGAATATTCTCACATCTAAGTGATATAAATATTTTTGACGAATTTCAAGATGAATCAGTATTACGTAATTTTTGTGTTATAACTGTTTTTATGAATCGTACTTCTCAATTATTATTTTGTATTTTTAACGCAGCTACTTTGTTTTTATTGATCTCATTTTCCATATGATATAATTATGATTTTTAAGAAATGACGTTTCTCGCATCATCATTATCACGTTCCTCGTTCTGTTATTTTTGTTTCCTACTTCAACGGGTGCATTTATTTTACTATTCAATATTTAACTGAATAAACGATTTTACAATTGTACTGATTCGCTTTCTTCTTTCACGCATTTTAAAAAGTAAGACACGTCAAATGCACAAATTTTTTAAATTTATACTTAAAATGAAATATTCTAATCTTTGTATAAGTTAGTGACACAAATATTACAAAAGAAAGAAAAAGAAAAATAGTACATAAATTAAATTTTATAAAATCAGCGTCAACAGTAAAAACGGAAAATTGAATCTTCGCAGAAGCCATAACTTACAAATCGTTCACATAAGCCAAAAAATGAATGTGAAAATAAAATAATAAACCACAGTCAATCGTAAACAACACGATTTTACAAAACATTAACGTATTTTTTCAATTCTTCCACCCGTTCCGGATTCGAATCTTCTAATTTTCTTAAATATTCGATTAATTTTTCCTGTTTGAACCTGGGAATGCTTTTGAAATTACGTAAGAGCTGTATAATTTCGCCCTCAGGTAACTGCTCAATGCTGAATGATTTCGTAGCATTGATTGACGATACATTAGCATAAGCGTCTTGTAATATAGCTAAAGTCGAGCTCGGTACGTCGTTCAAGTTGAATCCAGCAGGAATTGTGACTACGTCATTAGCCGGCGAAAACTGTTCAGTTACAGCAGGCGGCGGAGTATTCGGAACATTATTTTCCTTCGCAAACAGCGATTCTAGTGATTTAGCCAAAGCTTGCGGATCTTTGCTGGCATCGTTACGTTTAAGATTTTCCACAACAGTATTAATTAACGACTGCAGTTCTTCTTCGGAAACGTCGGTTCTACCTTGTGCAGTCAAAGTTTCCGCGATTTGTTTAGCAATAAGAATTTTATCAATAGGGATTTCATCGGCCACGACATTGGTTTCTTTTTTCGTATCTTTAGCATTATCTGCGAACGGGAATTCTTCTTTGCCAGAACTGAACGGAATTCTTTCAGTTGGTCTGGGATACTTATCCGCGGATTCGGCGCCATCCGGTTTCTTAGGAGGGCTAACTTTACGAAATGGATACCTTTCCGGTTTGTACCTATTATCATACATTTTCATCGAGTGAGGCGGTGGTTTATACGAACCTGGCATACCATACGGATGATACATATGGGGGTGAGGGGGAGCGGAAGGTGGTGGATGACTATGACCGTGACCGTGACTGTAGCCGATCGAAGGAGCAGCCGGAGGTATCGCGTCGACTCCAGCACCGTACAGCAGAGCTGGAGGTGGCGCAGGAACCGGGGGTGGAGGAATATTTTTCAATTTCGGTACGAGCAGTAATAATTCTTCAATATTTTTTATGCAAAATAAAGTAGCTTTGACCATTGATTTTTGCACCACTCCGGCCAGCAACTGACCTTTCATCTTCTCTTTCACTAGTTCCAAAAATATCACGTTTTCTTTTGTCAACAAATCTACCGAAGATTGCGGTTTAACTCTTTCCATGGCTAAGCCGCTGGACAATAATGTTATAACGTGACTGGCGTAAGAACCTAGTTGGAATTCCAAAACCGACAACTGTCTCAAAACTGTAATAATGTTGAGGGGATTTTCGAAATGGATTTTTTTCGACGGTTTCCGATGATATTCATCTTTCAATAATTGCAACTCACGGTCTCTAGAGTACGATCGTTTTCTCGACCGAGAACGTGACCGTGAGCGAGAGTTACTCCTCGATCGCGAATACGATCTACCTCTGGATCTACTTCTGCTATCAGAATCCGAGATTGAACTTAATGGCTCTGGCGATATGGGCTGAGCATCAGTATCAATAACGCTATTTAGTTTTTCGTCTATTTTTACAGCTGTTGCAACTTTAGAGACATCATCGTCGTCGTTATCTTCTTCCCAAGGAGAAATGGTTTTTTGCTTGGTCGGCGTTTCTTTAATTTCGAAACCGGTCAACTCTTTCCACATGGTTTTTATATCGATTACCGGTTTTTTGACTTCTTCGACTTTAGGAATTTCTTTATCTTTCTTGGACTGCAATGCCAAACAAATATGAAATATTATGATGTGAATTTTAAAATATAAATTATTGCGTTTATCGACGAATAAAATTTACACCATAAATACTGCGAACTATTGAATCTTACCGATCCTTCAAGTATTTCTTCTTCTGTTAGGCCATACTTGACTTTCAATTCGTTACGTTGACGTTCCAATTCTTCGTTATACAGTTCTTTTACTCGAACGTTCCAAAAAGTTATCCATTCCGGTTTGTAATCGTAAGTATTGGGATCAACCTTGCCTTCCGATTGTAGTTCTTTGAACCTATTACACCAGAATTTCTTCCATTCGTCTTGATACGATGGATGGTTTTCAGGTGTCTCCGAATAAAGTTCCATTTCTTTATCCAATTTTTCCTGAACTTCTCCTAATTCCTTTTGGAAACCAAACGTGTTATTCTCCGGAGGCCTTCGGGAAAAAAATTTCAACACGAAAATCAACGGGTTTTCCAACTATTAGAGACGAAAAAACTGTACTTAATATTATTTTACCTTTCTTTAGTGTTATTATTCACAACAGGTCCATCGACAGGTGGATTAGTAAGCTTAAATGTGTCATCAGGTCCACGTGTTCCGGATTTGGGCGAACGTGATTTAGGAGGAGGTTTATGGTGCGGACTACGTTCTCTGTTTTTATGATAATGGTGATGTTGATGATGATGATGAGGTGGAGGAGATGGTGATCTACCTCGGGAATGACCGTGGTAACCGGATCCATAAATGCTTTTTATATCAGGCGAAGGCGAACGACGATAATACTTCTCAGGAGTGTGACGATAATGGCTGAAAAATAATAATAATTTCATTTCCTACCTCGCTTATTCGAAATTACGAATTTAAGAACCAGAATTGCGATCTACCTCATGACCCATGGTCTGTAAAAAAAAAAAAGAACAGTCTCATCCTGGAGGAAACCTCCAAAATTAAGCCAAATGACTCTTCCTGGAGGAAAATTCCGACTGCACTATACATACAAATTTATGATTTTCCAACTCTTTGACGTGTTCCTCTCAAGTTATAGTACTCATTATACGTCGAGTCAAATTAAGGAGATGATAAGATCGCATAAATTAGAATACTCAGAAAAAACATGGTTTACAGCAAGTCGGAGGTTTCCTCCAGGATGAGTCTATTCGCTTTTTACGACTTTATGTCGGAGGTTTTCTTCAGGATGAGTCCTCAGGCCAGATTCCGTTTGGATTTTTTTTGTATTTTTCATTTTCCGAAATTTTCAAAAACACTCACACGGATTGAAAAAATCATACGATTATTATAAAGATTTTTCAGGCTGATTTCTTTCGAGTAAAATAGTAAAAGTTTTTGAATGAATATCTTGCAGATAGAATGATATTTTATAGATGTATAATACTGGAAAAACCTATTCTGGAGTTACCAACGGCTTATGCTAAAGTTATTGCCGTTGAAGTTGTACCACCAACAATCTTCCATAAAACTATTACTACGTATTCATTTTTGGCCATTTGAAATAAATTTATCATTTACCCATGTCTGCTAGAATGATGTGACGGTCTGTAAGGTGATCTAGATCTGCGTCTGTCGTGAGGAGATCTAGAATAACGTCTCCTAGGAGATCTCGATCTATGTCTACCAGAGCGATAATAATACGACGGTGACATATGCCTCCTTCTATAGTCAGGAGGTGATCTAGAGGATCTGTAACTACGTGACCTCGATCGAGGTGATGCATCACGTCCTCTAGTGTCTGAAATAAGGAACAAAATATTTTGTCAACATTTCCTATCTCGTTTGATTTTAGAATTCTCTTGAAAATTTACATTTCCATCTTTACCATATTTAGAAGGTCTTTTCGAAGAAACGAATACTACGTCGGGCTCTTCTTGGTCAAGTTCGTGCGTATTTCTGGGTCGCAGTTGTTTCCGAGCAAGTCCCCCTCGAGTTTTATGAAACATGCTGAAGATAAGAGATAATTAGAATTGCGAATCGCGTAACACATGAAAATATCGGTTCAGTTTTACCTTTTCGAATTCTCTTCGACTTTCAATTTATCGACCAGTTTCGGTTTCAGAGGGACTACATACGAATAAAAATTTTAAAATTAAAATATAAAATGATGAATAAAATCAGCGAATTAAAGGTAACAACCACGTACAATTTTTAAGTAAAAGGCTCGTATTTTGCACATATTCCACGGTTAACATTTCCTCTAAATATCTATCTTCGGGCGTTTCGCTGTAATTAAGTAGATAAAAGAAATAATGTTCGATCAAAATGTAACATTCGCCATTTTATTTCAAGTTCTTACACGAAATGTATTCCGCTATCAATTTTTTGCAAAATAATAGTTCTTTGTTCGGGTACATTGATGACATCCTCTCGGGTAGCGGTCGGTTGCAATCGGCCGTATTTTTCTTCCAATTTAGCGATCAAATGTGCAGTGACTGTACTAACGTTACCTCGACATTCGTTAGATTTCGGTAACTTATCAATGAGGCCGTAGAACGACTTGAAATATTTCCTCTGTTAGGAATCGTATTAAGAATACGAAATACGTATGTAATTAGAATAATATGCAAACCAATATTCAGTAAGTATGCTTGAAAAGTGATAAACGTGATCGAAAATATTTGAAAATAATCGCATTTAACTTTTCGACGAGATGTGAGAAGGGAAAATGCTACGAGATGAGAAATGAATACAAAACGATAGACACGTGTAATTATAAATCGGTTTCAAATAGTATCATTTCTTCTATTCGTAATGAATCGGCTCATGATTGCTACAATTTCAGTAGCAATTAACCCAACACTCGTTAAATTTTGACACGTTTGATTAAAAAAAATACCCATACTTGAACGAGAAATTTCAAATAACGTATATTTTCTTCCTTTTAAAACCCTAATACAATGTTTACTTATATCAGGGCCATTCCCATCAATATCAAATCACCGATAAGAAACTAGATTAGTACCAATTGAAGTGTATTTTTTCGGCAATTTATCACGTCGTTACGTGCTTCAAAATTGGTGCCGATAATACGATACGGATGACTTTTCACACCGCTATTCACCACAGTTTAGTGTCTCAACTGAGTCTAAATTTAGAAGCGAAGTAATTCACACCCTTTTATAATCAATTAAACAAAGCGTACTTTCGGAGGAAAAAAATCTTCAGGAAAAATCATCACGAATAACGGCACACGCGAATCGATGTTAAAATTAAAAACTTTATACGTTCAACAGCTGTTTATATTCATCGCGTGACTGTGACGTCATGCCGTGTTTCCATAAAATATTGCATACAATACCACCAGAAACACCTCACGTCTATAACGTCCACGTTGCTCGTCTTTCCTCATCTCCTTGTTGTTTTTTTTTTCACATTAAATTGACGCTAACGTTGGTTACGATAAAACAATTTTATACTTACCAGATAAATTAAGTAATGACTTTGACTCGTTAAATGAACCAAGATACTACGCGGGTCTCCTCGTTTGTCGCAAAGTAAGCATAGATAACGCGGTTCCTTTAATTCCATCATGTTCAACTCCAACAAGAACTCCAGTCCGATTAGAGGATGATCGTACGATTCCAACGTTTTCCATATTTGACATGGGCCGGCGATTATATCCTCCATTCCTGGTGGCAGAGGTTGTCCTTTCGAGATATCCGGAATGGCTGTATAGGGTGATGAAAATAACGCATACGTAAATACAAGATATTATTTGTAAATAATCGCAAAAGTAGTACGATCTTTTTTTTTACAATAAAATAGATTGAGTTTGATAATCGTCAAAAATTATCATTTATGAATCGGTGGTATTGAACTTACCATTTTCAACTTTCGAAAAATTCGATCTAGAATGTTGAAATTTGGACATGCTTTCGTTATGCCATGAACTTTCAATATGTTTAACAAGATTCTTCCAACTGTCGACGAAATTACACGCATGGCATCTCCAAGTAGCCAATGGTCCATTTTTCGTACACGTAAAAACGTATCCGATACTACCATCATCCAAAGGAACTGTTCTTAACAATAGTTGATTTTGCAATTCTTCATCGAATTCTTCAGCCTAGAAAAGTAAATTTTCTCGTAGTAATAGAAGCGACACATCGAGAAACACGGTTTATTAAAATCTCAAAGATCACATCACAATACAAATGAACACAATATCTTACCAACATTATACTTACTTTTTCCAGGACAAATTAATAATTTGATAACTCGATTGTGAAGTTCAAAAAAAATTATAATTTCAAACAACGCAACGTTTAAAATTTCAAATCTATACTTACGGCGTATTCTCCTTTTTTTTTTTTTTTTTTTTTTTTTTTAAATCAAACAAAAACGAAAATTTTCATCACCTCTCACAACAACGTTAGTACACTATTTGGTTCAACGTACCGCACATACTTACTTTCTTCGCTTCTTTCGGATGATTTCGAACAAAAACATCAAAACACTCGAAATACAATTGCAAAAGTTTTTCAACTGAAACACTAGGCAACTTTTCATAATATTTACCTTATTGTTTGTATCTTCTTCTAAAGGAGGAGATTTATTGCGAGGCGGTGCAAGTTCCGCTTTAGGTTCAATATCCATTTCGTCGAAATCGGTATACATGTTGAAATGATTATGTATAATAAAATCGCCGAAAATTATTTTCTTCGCATTTAAATAAATTAGTATCGCAGGCTGAAAAAAAATACAGAATCACGATGAAAACGTTGCGAAAATCTCATTACCCTACTATTCAACTACAACTACCATAAAAAGCGTTTTCAGAAAAAAAAAATACCGGAATACCTCCTTTACCTCAGCCATACGCTTGAAACGTTGAAAAATTAAAAAAATATATGTATAAAAGCAACAATAAACTGAAATATAAAACTGCCTACAAAACATGTGAAATTGTAATGTAAAAAAAAGCAAATTGATCCCGTTTTAGCGTAAAAATGTTACAAGATACATATAAAACAAAAAATATTTTATTTATCAACACATAAACTCAATTGACAACATGAATACATATATCAAAATCGATTAACTTCGTTTAATAGAACAACAAAGTAATAAGTACACAAATATGAATAAATATGTATACTATAGTTCGTAATATTATAATTCGTTAGACTCAAAAATTAGACCTGTAACAATTTTCTCGTTCATTTTGAGAATATCAATGAATACGGTAGCCAATATACATTAATGAGTTGATACAATCTTAGAAGTACGTTTAAAAAAAAGTATGTTTGTAATGAGTTTTGTGTACGATTAATAGATAAAATTCTTTTCGATGTGTAACATCTGAAGAGTAGATAGTGCACGTTACGTCTTACATCACCGATTAATCACTTTTTACGTGCTGTTCAACACATCTGATAACCCAACTTGTAGGTAAACTGATTTGGAGAACGCATCAGTTTCAAAAACAGTCACAGTAATTTTGTTTTCTCATCATAAGTAAAATTATACATTCAATTCGAAAACGTATTCCTTTAAAATAAAATCACCGTATAAGATACACGTCACTCCTTTCATTGTAAAACCCATCCCATAGTTCATAAATGTATCCGCAACGAAAATAAAAATAAAAATTAAACAGAACACAGCTCATTTTCTCTTTCCCATCTTCAATCGGATTCGATGATTAGTTCTATCGTAAATCATTTATACACATTAGAAAGATTTCAATTTCATTGTCGTTTGCAGAAGATGGACTGAATACAACACGACGATGCAACATATTAGTGAGAAATGTTTAAACGACGAAAAACACAACAACGATAATGAATCAACTTCGGAATGTCGAAAAATTTTAAAAATTTTCACCAACATGATTTGATAAACACATAAAGTACATGTACATATATGTATGTATGTTACATGTGTTGTACAATGGTATGAACGAAGTTTGGGAAATGATTTTCATGCATTACCGAAGCTGTTGAAAAAACTTTCCTGTGTACGTGTATCGACACACGTCGTTTCAGATTAGTAAGTAGGAATAGTATTTCTTCGCTGAAGAATTAAAAAAAAAATACAATTTACGCAAGATAACGTTGTAGTCAAAACATGATTATTTGAAGTACATCTACATACACGTACATAAATAGAAGTACATACGAATTCATCAAACTTTGCACGATAGAAATCGAATAAATTCATTTTCAAATCGCAAAGGAATAACGGATAAAACACATTAATAATTAGGTACGCTGGAAAACTGAAGGATGGAAATTAGCTTTTCGCTGATACTATCAAGTATATCAATACTAATCATTTCGTCATTTTGAAGTTCGAAAATAGCACACTTCAATACATGTACCGTAGGTAATTTGATGGAAAACTACAACACAAGTTGTGAATTTAACTGATTGAATCAATATCATTTAATGTATTCACAGATGTACAGTGTTGATGTTTTGGGCACGTGAAGATCGTGTAGTTATCGTTCATTTATAGACGAATTTTATGGAGTTATTAAATCCAATCACAGCCCTACTTCAAAGAAAAAGGATAAACGCAGAAACACTATTGAATTATGTAGGTGCCGAAATACGTATCTTGCCCTGCGATGATTGATAAAAAATTTTTGAATACAGTTACTTACCTGTTGTAGAAATACTTGAAAATACATCAAATACAAAAAATTGATAAAAAAATAAGTCACTATAAAACTGAAATTAAGCGTAACTTGAACTGCTGTGTGCTGTACAATTTATGCAAAATCGGACATATAATTCGTGTTTTATACAGAATGAATTTTTGCCATCCCATATTGAATAAATTTGAAATCCAGGGGATAATAATACGTATTTCGTACGAGTAATTCATAACCAAGCGGAAATCATTTATTGCGATACTGCTTCTAAATAAAAACTAAAAACTGAATTAGGCCTACGAAAAATAAAAACAAAACTGGAATTGGTAAACTAACGAGAACACTGAATCCTCATTTCGTTAGTGTCATTATTGTCAGTGCAAAAGACAGTGAGTATAAATCACACAGACGATAATCAAATATTTTCTAGAATTATTGCCAAATAAAAGAGTAAGAAACGGTTTTTAAGTACAGGTATGTCGTTAGCAGTAGAAGTATCGACTCCAGCTATCTATAACATTTCAAAATTAAGACATGTACTTCGCGAGCACCTAGACCTAATTTGACCTTGTAATTTAAAGAGAAAAATGTAATACAATGAAGGAGAAAAATTCATTGATCGCGTCTTCGTAACGTTAATGATTATAACATGAAGCCGATCTACTGTGCATTCAGTTTAATATTTATATGGATGATCTCAAAGCGAAACAAGCAGTTAGCTTGGTGCACATGTGGTATGCGAAGAACAGGTATCTTAGCCGAGTACCCAACCGGTTAACGATGGTTTCTATAATTAGAATAATTTTTTTTTTTTTTTGAACATTTCAGCAACATTATCACACACGCAATTACCTCATACAACGCAACCGTATCATACGGAAGTTGGTAATGAGATTATTTAGGAAAGGTGGAAAGAAGTACAGCAATTCGTTGAAAGTAAAATTTGATTTCTTTAGTTTAAATTTTATACTATTACAATACCCCAAGGACATTCTTTATTCTAAGTATCAACTTTATTAATACATACTGTAAGAACAATAGTAGTCTTACAGTCTGCGTAGTTAATCGTGCAGCAATAAGACACATTTTTTCGATAAGAATGAAGAGTTGGAAAATTCAACGTTTAGGGTGACTTTTATAATCAAAGTTCATCAATCACCATTTAGTTGAAGCGCGGTTCAAACCTTTTGCTCTTGCCATAAGAAATTACGTTGGAACACAGTTTATCATTACTATGGTTACATGTAATGATAAACCATGGTCCAACGTAGTTTTTGTTGTAGTAGCAGAAGTTGGTTTAATGTTGATCCGTGGTTTACACTGCGGTGCAACTAAACTGGAATTGATGTTGGATTGTAAAAGTCAGGTAAGTCACCCCAAATCCCTTTAGGCCTAATTGATACTCAAGTGTGATGTGATAATTGTGTGGAAAAAATGGATTTTACTTTAGGACTGAGTTAAAATTGAACGTACTCATAAAGTTAATTATCTCTCAGTTGTGCAAAAATTTGACCAAGATTGGTTTGCATTATAAACATTGAAACAGTTTGCATGAATTTAACCAGGAATATTAAAATGTTGATTTCAACTTTCAAGTGAAAGTATACACTGAACAGTGAAATTCAAAAAAAAAATGTATTATCCTTATTGAAAACACGAGTTTTGTACAGAATTGATTGTATTTTTGCTTCAAACGTTTCTAGCTCAATGAACCAAATGTTCACATTTCATTTAATTTTTGATTTTTTATTCATCTTGAAAAATTTCTTTTCACCGCATCACTTTTTCAAAAATTTAATCAACAGGGAAGTGGTAAGAAATAGCTTCCTTTATCGGTTTTGTAGATTTTACACCAATCGAAGTTGTCATTGGTCAAGTTCTGAATTACAGAGGTTTTAGTTTTGATTTTAACCAATAGGATCTACGATTGATATAAAACGCTATTTTTCACCACCTCCCAATAATAATGTTTTTTATATTCACCAAGTATAAATGCATAATACACAGATATTCGCTGACGAAGAAGCAAGTACTGTAGAATTTAATTCATGTGAAACATTTAAAACACAAAAAAAAAATGTATTCTTCGAATGTATTTAATATTGGTTCAAAATAAACTTTCGAAACAAAATAGAAACAACACTCTCTGTAAAACGTCAAATAATCTCACAAGACAATTTTTCATTCGAAGTAAACTATGCGCGCTGGCACGTTTGTAAAAATAAGAACATTTTTAATCCTTTATCCTGAGTTTTCAAACAACCATATGCACTAGAAATAACAGGAGTAAGATAAATGAACGAATGTAAGTATCTCGCATTGTAGAAGTTTTTCCTTACGATTGGCCCTTCAAAGTAATTAATCATTTGCAGGACAGATGATAACATAAATTCCCGACTGATTCTTATCAACATGCAATGCCGAGCTATCACAACTCGTCTAATTTAGTGAAATTAGTGATAATCTTATACAACACTGCCCATATTTTGTTTAACAAATTAACCAACAGATACGGGCCCGCGTAACCCATTAACACTAGGGTTATAATTAACCGTCTTCGATAGAAAAAAATTTAAACAACTATCACTTAATACGGTAACGAAACAGAAATTCAAAAACACAAACGGAACATTTTTTGAGTTGAATAACCTTCTAGTAACATAATCTAAATCCGATCATTTGGTTACATGAGCTCTTTTAAAATCCAGTTCCTTCTTTTCCAGTTCAAACGAGTAGATAACATTGATATCCAATTACAAAAGTATGGTTAGCTATAGCTAGAGTAAGAGCTACATACATACAAAAGGTTTTAAACAATATGCGATATAATAAATAAAAATATTATTATTGTACTTAACCTCGTCCTATAATCGTACAGCGTACACTGATCGACTTAAAATCTATACAATAAACGGCAATTGCCAATTTGATCTTCTCGTTTTCGCCTTTTCGGCATAAATTTGCACCAATCCGCCATCCGTAACGCTCTCGAAATTACAACAAAGGGTAATAATAAAATTACATCCACTTCGAGCACCAAGCATTAAATCGACGACCTACATTTATTAAAATAATAACGTAAATTCGTGTAGGTTTTCCAATCAAACTTGACACTCGTACCAAGGTGAAAAAATTAGCAACTCAGTTGCATATTTCAAACACCCTCGGTATAAAAACCAAAATCATCGCCGCATCACATCACGTCCTACGTTTTATTTTATCGAAAATTACACGTGCAAATATTAAATCATCTAAATCAACGAAGATTATTGTATTTACGCCGCAATCAACTTCGTGTGTATGTACTTTTCACTGTACATCTTTCGCAGTACCGAACCGAAAACCAATAACCAAACAAAGTCGCTAATTTAATACACCCAAACAAAACATAAGTACCTCGCTGGTCCGAAGTGTGAAATTTTCAACGTTTATCACTTTCAACTAAGGTATTTGAATCGAATACTGCACATTGTAATTTTTTTGTACCACTTAAATAAGCTGACTATCATACAATCAAGTAATGTATTTTTTTGTAATTAAAAAAGAAAATAGCTCAAAATTAAAACAGTGTCCCAAAATCAAACGTTCAAAAAACAATTCTTTCAAAAGCAACTTATACGCTTATGTTACAAGCTAAACATGGTGATACGGGCTAAAAAAAAGTCATTATTCAATCGTTACAACATACAAAATTAATTATGAAATATTCGAGTCCTTCTCACTAAAAAAAAAAAAAAAGGTAAAAATTGGTAACAATTCAGACGAAGAAAAACAAAATTAATTATGAAATATTTGAGTCCTTCTCACTAAAAAAAAAAAAAAAAGGTAAAAATTGGTAACAATTCAGACGAAGATAAAACAACAATGAGAAAATACAGTAATAAAATTGTACGTATATATACATAGGTACATAAAGCGATGTAAAATTTCTTCAAACAAGAATTTTTACATCAATTGCAAAAGTAGCAATATCGTAAAACAGAAGACAATCAATTTCATTTTTTGTTGGAATTCATAGTATGCGTTTGAAAGTTACCAATGGGTTGTGAATCTTTATCACTAGACAAGAATCAGCTAATTAAACACGGTAAATGAAAAATTCGTGGAATAATTGAGCATGTTTCTTTTACTAACGAAAAAATCTATCGTTTTTTCAGCCTTTTGAAATTATCGTATAAATAATATTTTTTCCAATAAAATGGAAAATTAAATAGCAATCAATACTAAAACTGAAGGTTAATTAGAAATTATTAAAAGTTATCTCATTCACCGGTCAATATAGCAACGTAAAGTTCTATTTTAACACGTACATCATCGCGACGCAAGATCATCAACGGGAAGTGAGCAACTAATACACCTTTAAAGAAAAGATAAACATTTGACACGAAGAAAAATATGCTTGTTTTTCGCGAAGGCGATTTAATCTCAACTAATTCATACAGAAAATCACTGACTGATCAAAATAAAAATAAATTAGATGATGCGAAATATATGTATAAATAATTCAAAACATTAAGATTTCCTTTTTACAATTCCGTTTCGAGCATACATTGTTTCTAGAATCGAGATACATTCTCATTTCACACATGTGACAAAAATCGGTTAGAGCTTCCAAAACAGCTGAAGTATCATTACATAAATTGTATTTCACATCATATTTTTCAATTTGTAGAAACATCCGCCTTTTCTGATTCTTTTTAGAATTCGACGCTTCATTCATACTTTTTCATAGTTCGTAACTCAATCTAAAACCTGTAGTTCTTCTGCGGCTTCATTTGAAAAACCTAATGATTCACAACGCACCGGTGATATTGTACTTTCAAACACTATCGTGAAATAATAATATTAGATTTCATACAGAAGACTTTCATGTAATAAGTTATCGAATTGCAAAAATACGGGAATCAGATCGGTGTAAATTTTACGTCAAGTAGATAAGGTATGAATTTAAGCTCATAACAAATCCGAAACAATTGTTGAGCTATAAGAAAAAACACGATATGTTTCTGAAATAATTATACTTATTTCTTTTTATACGAGTAGAAAAAAATGACGGGGTGGGCAATTTCTTACTTTCAGAACACTTAAAATAGTAAGCTCAAATCATATTTAATTATAAACCCTGAAAAAGAATTACAATATGAAACCTAAGATAATATTTACAAATATTACAAAATTTCTTTTTGTTTTTGTTTTTTTTTTTTTTTAATAAATCGTATAAAAAACACATAATAATATTTACAGTTTAATAATACACATAATTCACGTGTTTGCGAGAAGTTCATTAAAAATTAAGATATCTTTCGTTAACTTTTCAAAGAGAAGTAAAAGAATCCCTTGAATTTTGTGATGTAGATTATTCGTTTAGTTTAGAAGTTGATAAATTTTTTTACAATACTGACTAATAACGTTCGACAATTAACGTTTCTATTGTTTTTACCACAATATTATGGACGAACAAAAAAATTGAAAAATTCGATTGATAAGTACTTATTTAAGATTTTGTTACTGAATAAGCACTCGGATAAGTACAAGGAAAAATAGTACCAGAACATCGTGTTCCAAATACTGAATAATAACTGGTAAGCGAATAAAATTATACATTAATGTAAATCTTTCCTCTCATTTGGTAAAGTTAGGTAACTGGAAGTGTAAGAATTATATTACAACAAATAATAAAAAATTTCGAATTGTTCGTTCGAAAGAGGAAGGAAAAAATGAACTCCGCAGACGACCAAAAATATTTTGAGCAATTTAAATTTTCATTTTGGGCGAAACTTCTTCGGCAATTCCACCAATATGTAATTTATAAGTTCTAGAACGCCATCTAATCGTAGAATCCCAAAAAGCAGAAAAAAATATTAAAGGTCCATTTATCTCTCTATACAACCAACCAATTACGAAATAAAATTTATTAAAAGGTAAGCTGCCATTTTGCATGATGCTGAGCAAAGTATAATCTAAGAGAAACCAAATAAGAACATGAACGAGGTAAAATACAACAGGGTCCCATTTAAACATAACGTACACAGCCCAAGAAGTGAAAGCCCCGATAATCAAGCTTTCGGATATCGGTTCCAGCAAAATGGTATGAGGTACCATGGCGGATCTCAGTTTAGTCCATCTTTTTAATCTTTCGCGGAACGATCGAACACTCGAACAGCCAGGATTTTGTAAAGCGGGTGAACTACTGATACGGGTTCTCCAACCCCGTTCCATGATCGATTTAGCCATAAAGAAATCCTCAGCTAGATAACAACCGAATGACTGAATGCCGCCGACGTCGTCCAATAACGATTTTCTTATCAATGTCGACATACCAGTATGACAATTAACTTGCATAAAATCAGCAAATAAGTAAATACGTGCGTGGGCGGTACCGAAATAGATTTTTTCAATCACCGCAGCAAAGCCATCTTGATCGGCGGTGAATGGAATTTGATGCACGATGCCGACATCGTCTTCCATTAACTGCATCATATCGGTTAATGTTTCTTCTCTCATTTTTAAATTACTGTCCGAAATCATAACGTAATCGTATTTCGCCGCCAAGTACCCTTGATGCATATTATTAATTTTAGGATTTACTCCAACGGTACTTCCACCGATGAATATTTTCGCTTCGATATCTGGATACTTTTCGATTAAACTGTTTACTAACGGAATTGCTGGGTCGGTACTTTCTTCGAAACAGAACAGTATTTCGTACAACGGAAACTGTAGCGTGAAGAAAGTCTCTAAATTGTAATACAAATTTGTATCCAAACCTTTCAGTGGTTTAAGAATTGAAACTCCTTCATATGGGATCCCATAATAAGGATCTACTTTTCTATGCAACTTCAGTTTAGCATGAAATATGGCTGTCAAATGAAGTATCCACAAAACGCACCATACCACAATGAAGATCACAGCTAGGGCGTAAAATACGTAAAACATATCTACTGTTGTCCTCTTTTAATTTCACCATAGTCTGCTTCAATAACTGATGAGAATCGTGAAACGTTTACAAAGATATCCAATAGAGCAGTTGGTGCTAAAAAGATTTCGAACGACTGTTTCAACTTCACTACTTCTAACAACGGTTTATAGGTACATGATTTCTTGTTTCGATTTCGTTTTCACGTTGACATCGAAACAATATGTAGAAAATTTGACGAGGCAACTTCGTTAATTAAATAAATAGATAAATTTATTGAATCACTCACCGATTCACGTTTACTCCAATGTCCAATAACAACGGAATGAGCGATTAACAATAATTATTTTAAAGGGTATGCGTCAGTCACTTTAATCATGAAACACAATCATACGTAATACACTTTACTCGTGAAAAAAAGTACTTGAAATAATAAAACATTAAAGCAATCACCGTTCAGGAACAAACATTAATTTTGTTGATTTTAGGAGATATCATGCATTTCCATTATTTTCGAATAACATTTCGCATGCAAGTAAATATTGCAACAAAATTTCCTTCCAACTTCTAAACTTCAATACCTCAAGAAGACTTCAAGATAAATTCATTCGGAAGCTTTCTGCCAAGTGATTATGGAGTTAATTTGCTTTCTGTTGGAAAGTTGTAAACGTTCTGCATGAGACAACTAGCGCTCCAATGGCCGCTATTTTATTTTTTTATTTTACGAGATCGAAATTATTTAAAAATTATTTTGAAGACAAGGTTGAACTTGAAAATAATGAATAATCTTATTTTTGATTTGATAAAACATAAGAAACTACTTCGAAGTTGCAATTAAAACCGAGCGATTGAACAGTGACGATAAAATTGTATAAATAATTAAAATAAATTCATTGCAGATTCAATCCCTCAATCAGAATAACAAAAAAATGAGCTTACTTTTGCTTTACTTAAGTGGCTTTCATAGTCCTAATTATAAAAATATAATCATTCATATAAATGAGGAGAATTTGAAAACAAAAATCATTATTTATATTGTATTATGTATTTATCAGCGAAGTACAAGATAATTTTGTTTTAAATAAGAAAAAATAGAAGTCTTAAAATTTTATTTGAATTGATGCATTGATGAGTTGATCATCACCTTTGGTAAATATTTTTCATGATTCTGCATATTCCTCTCGTATGCATAATAAAACTTATATTGGCTTTTATTGTAGATGAATATTATTCTTTGGCATCCATTCGTAGTTTCAGAAAAGTTTGTTTTTTGCCTAAGATATGTCAAAATGCACCATGCTTTCGTTATCAACTTCCAATTAAAATAATGTTTCAAACGAATGACTGCTCTAAAAAACAACCATAGTCCAAAAATGAAAATTTTTAGGTGAGCAAAATAACGTTCTTTTGTTTGATAAAACGTCAAAAATTATGTTCAGTAGGTATCAATCGCTTTCAAAATTTGAAAAAAAAAATTTAATCGGAATAGTCGCTAAATTTTCTTAACTAACTGCAAAAATCAGACTTAAAAAAAATGTACTGGATTATGGTTTTTTTTACAGAAAACAACAATCATTCCATAGACTATTTTTATGTTTTTTAAGCAAAAGGGATAGTATTTAATGATAACGCAAAATTAAGTGAAATTTGAAATTATCAATTTGAATTACAGTAAAAATGAAAAAGGATTTGTTTCAAAACTCACATGTTATTATCAGTCACCATATTTTTTACCAAGATTTTCCACGAATTATTTTTCTGAAAAACAGCCATAGTCCATAATTAACCAATAAGAGCGCACTATGCATGAACTATGGTTGTATTTTAGAGAAAAAAGTTCAAATTCTTGGTTTTTAAAATGTTAAAAAATGAATGATTACCAAGTTTGATCACGAAATTATAAACGTTTTCTTTTTCTTCGTAAAATTTACTAGAAAAGATTGAAATAGAAAAATTTGTAAATTTGGACTATGGGTATGTTATTCAGAACTTGGGATGTAAAATTTTAAAGCACCTATAACGTATATTCACTATTCACTTCACGTCAAAATAATTTATTTTGATAAAATCTTCTTACACAATTCTCAAAATAATCATAAAATTTGATTTGAAGTAGGTAATTAAGTGTACAGATTACAACCTACATGTATTATCATTATTTATCAAAGGTGAGATTGTATTTTCGAACATTACTTTATTTTTACAAGGGTCAATAAATATGGAACTATTCTTACCAGCTGCAAACATGTGTCACCATTATTCCTATGATTGATCATTCTTCATTTTTTCAAGGAATTATACCGAGCCGAGGTCCTGATAAAGTTCAAGAGAAAAGTCTAATAGCTTTATCATTAGCGTGTTGTATCAAGTTATCCCTGCTGATAATGTAAAATCTTAAGGAGAGAGGCGCGTCCCTCTTCTGAACTACTTTATTGAACAATGAAACTCATTTTTATGCGTAAAAATAGTAAAATGAACCTTTGAAGTTCGAAAATACGCTACAATGCTCATTTTTAACATTTCACCGTTCAATTTTTGCGAAATTTTTACTTTCAATTTGTAGCCTAGTAATACATTTTCAAAGAAGCTAAAAATCATAATTAGAAGGAACCAATGAAACATCAAATGTTCTACCAGTAGATGAAAATATTTTTAACGTAAAATACTTTTGTACGCCGAATACCCATTTCATTTCCGAATTGTCTGCATGTTGAAAACGTGTTGTTTTATGATAAAATTTACGCAGCTTTGTTAGCATCAAAGATCTAGCATGTTACATTCTTCAAGTTAGTGTTGAAGGGTTAGGCAACTATTTCAGCACCTTCATACAAGAATAAAAGAAAAAAATCATTTGCAGATATTCAATACGCGGCATGCAACAAGTAGGTACATGCAAAGAAATAAGAATGTAATATTTTACGGAAATGAAAACGACGTTACAATGTACAATACGCATGCCAGTACCGTCAATAAAATTTCAAACTATCTGTACGATTTGCACGACGATAACAATTTCACCACGAAAATTTATGTATGTATTTACTTCGAATTGAATCAATTTCATGTTCACTACTGAATGAATTTTAATTACGGTTTATGCTGATTTTAAAATCATATCAAGTCAACTTAATTAATAATAATTACGTTATAACATCACCAGAAGCTTGATTCTTTAAGAAAGCGTAACAGTCCAGTAAGCGTAACGTAGTAATTTTCGGTATTAAATTTTCCAACTTTTATTATTCGACATTTTAAACGCAACCTGTTAGAAGAATCGTTTACCAAGTAAATATTTATTCAGAGGTAATAGTAATTAACACATTTTACGATCACTTTCGTATAAACACATTATTTATGAAATAGGTACACCAACATTGTTGATTTATTTTTAACTTGATGACATTTCGATTTCGTTATCAATGAAAAGTTGATAAATTTGAAGTTTGTGTAATTTTATAATGCTACTTTTACTTTCAGATTGCTGTATTGAAAAATAATTAAATGTGAGGATTATTTTAAACTTTTACGTAGTTGAAGAAAATAAGTAGTTAGATACCTAGATCCATCTACACAACCTACCTGATAGTGTTTCAAATATTTTGATTGATTGATGGAAAAATTTAGCCAAAGAATTCAAACCCTTTTAATTTTATCGGTACTTGTTATACCTCAAACAATGATTCTAATAATTACCTATTAATGAAATGTGATGACTAAAATGAAGTCATGGAAATCTTGGAATCATTTTCACATAATGAAAACCTTCGATACAAACTGATCATTGTAATTTTTAAATGTTTTCTTTCAACTCTTTCAGTCCAAAGAAATAAAACTACGCTGAAGTATATTACAAAAGGGCTGAACTTCAGCTCACTCATTCAATATTCTAGCTACCAGCAACATGAATACAAGCCAAACAGTAATCCAGTAAATGTTATTCGTACGTAAGTCTATCTAACATATATCTCCCCAAAAAAGTATGCTCTCGTATTATATTACATTCCCATATGACACATAAACAATAATAAAATCTCGAACCGTATTCACCATTTTACACTCATTAAGAAGGGATACAATATCCGTAATTCCTGAACATCCCTCTCTTTCTCTCTGATAATAAGAAACAGAAGCCAGCTATAATGATGCGCTGCTTCTAGTAATAGTAGAACTTCCGCGATATCTAATGTTGGTAGTGTTGGTACGTGCATCGTACAGTTTGCTTTGGTGATATTTTCGCGCGTTTATTTCGGAATCGGAATACTTATTATGAAAGAACTTCAATTCGTAGTAAGTTAATAATTTTCTACTCTTCAGTTTTACTCAGATAAAAATTATCTGTATCGTCAGTGTCGAAGAAAATATGTATTATATTCTAACGCTCGTAGTGAAACTTTTCAATTTTTCATTTCACATAAAACATCCTTCGAAGTTTATTGATATTTATAGCTTGTGGGAAACTGCATCGCACAATAATCCGATAGAAATTAAAAAAAAAAATCAGTTCATATGGTATTTCCGGAAGTTATTTGTCAATGAGTACCTACTTAAATTAAATTAGTTCTGGGGAAGTACACCGCCATCAACACTTCGTTATTTCACAGTTCAACACATATCCAACGGAAATACATTTTATTTCAGTAAAATTAATTTTGTTTTAGATAGTAGTTAGCACATACGACGCTTCAACACACTACTTTCTCATCTATTTCGAAAAAATTCTAACACGTGTTTCTTTTACGTACGAGTAATGTGTTTTCTTAAATTCATAATTACTCTGTCGGTAGCTTTCAAAAATGCTTATCTACTCACGTACACCTACCTAATTTGTTTATTAAATTACCGAATCTAAAGCGAGTTTTAATCATATCAACCGATGATGAAAATTAATCTGCATACTTAAATGTTTTCTTTTAGATATAATTTAACGTAGACTATTACATACAAAGCTAAGAAAATGTCTCGTGAAAAATTAACTAAAATAAGCGGATATCTGGAAAAACGAGGAAAATTGGTGAGTACGACATTTTTTATTAATTTGCGTATTGAATCATTTACTAAAAGTTTGCATGTAATGATTACGGGATTTTTGACTTCGATAGTTTGGAAAAAAAAGATAAATTTTTAGCGTCGATTATTGTTTTGCAAATATTGCCAATAAAATACAATAAAAATATCATAAGAATGCGTGCTTTGCTTACAAGAACAGGTGATTGTACTCACACTTCTCTTCTAGTTCGTAACATAAAAGTTTAATTATTTCATCTTTATTCGATTTTTTTGTTTTAAATTATTTTTCTGTTAATAAATTGTAATGGTAAATATTTCACATTGAAACTGTTTCGTTACTGTCAAAATTGAAATTCCGTTACTATTATAAATCATCCTGTACTTACCTATTACACTTATTGAAAAAGTCTTTGATATGAGTGATTCTTGCTAACTTGGTGCTAAAAAAAGTTTTTATCGAAGGCTTTTAACAAAATAAATCATACGATTGTTTAATTTTGTTATTTTTAATTTCCCCTGCTTCCTAAGAAAGTACATTGCTTGAAAAATTCTTTTTCCATCCTTCTGCATATACCTATTTGTAGATATTGCTTTCCTGTGACATCACTCAACTTTTAAAACGGAATTGAATCATATCCCCCGTGACACATCAATCGACGTGCATATGTATAGATAAATGTTTATCATTGCGTCATGAAAAATGCTCTGTCTATAAGTATAGTACCTAGACCTACATATTCGTGTTAAAATAATTGGACACAATCATGATTACTCATTAATAAGTGTTTTGTACTAATCAACTATTCACTAGCGGTCTCTATAAAAAAAAAAAAAAAAAAAAAAAAATTTTTTTCCAAACGAAAATTTATTTTAAAAAAAAAAAAAAAAAAAAAAAACATTTTTTTCCGAACGAGAATTTATATTAAAAGTTTACAATGTTTAAATTTAAACAAACATTTATGTAGTTAATTATGAATACTATATCGGTTGAAGTGAACCGTAAATTAGGCAGGAATAAAATTTTAATTAGATTATTTTACGTTTCAGAGTATAATGGGAAGATGGAAAAAATGGTGGTGTGTTTTAGAAGGGCAGTTACTACTTTATTACAAGTCCCGCATAGAGTACACTAATCTGTCACCTTGTTGTGGATCATTAAACATGGCTTTAGTGAAAAATGTCCAACCATACGTTGATTTTCAAATACACATCACGACACATACGCAGCTAATAGTCTTGGTAAATTGATGTCTCAACACAATAATATGAGTTACTTTCATTTACAACCCTTTTAACACTCGCATAATGAATACTTTCAGCGAACTAAGAATAAAGAAAGACAGCAACAATGGTTCCACGCTTTAGTAGGAGTTTTACCACAGAATAGTTATCTATCTCCGTTACTATATTTTTCAACTGATTAGATAGATTATCGAAAAAAAAGCGAGGTATTTAGTGTATAAAAATTTTAGTAATTAAATGCCATGCATGTACCTCTCTATCCATAGATATCTACTATGTACCTTACCTACCAATGGGAATACTTATAAATTAGATGTTCATCGTAGATGTTCTTTTATTTTTCAGCGTAAAAAGAAAAAGTCAAAACATAAAGCATCCAGAAATTCGATCGAAATCATCGAATATGATGAGTCATCATTAGTGGTTAAATCAGATAACGATATTTCGAATCCTGCGAATGAATCGAATTTCAGTGTGCTTGAAAATCATATTTTAACCGACAGACGAAATATTTCTGCTAGTCAAGAACGAATACAATTTAACGTAATGAATGTTTCATCTGCTTCCGAATGTAACTTACGTCAAAATACATGTGCCAATAGTACGATAAAATGCAGCAGCGAGATGAATATCCGTCGATATTCCTCTTATCATAGCGTTATCAACGCAGTTACCATTAGCGAGAGGATAGCAGATCGCCGATGCATTTCGTGCGAGTGTGTTTTTTTTACCGAATATCGAACGAATGCCGTACAACAGTACGATTTTTTAAGCAGCTGTTCGATACGAAGTGATGAAGGATCTCAGCAAAATAATCGATATCCCGGTAATTCAAACGATTATAAAAAGAGCAGACATAGCATTCGTCGAAGGAGTAAAAATAATTCTAAGAAATACAACACGTTAAGCAGAAGATCGTTAAGTTTTTTTAAAAAAATATTCAAACGTAAAACCGAAAATCAGAATCAACTACACGCTGAAAATAATTCTTCTCAGGAAATAATTCAGGTACATATTAAACGTATTTTTTGATTGAAAGAATAAAGGAATTAATAATCAAATATATTCTTTACACTAAAATTTCCGAAGGTATCAAACGATAGTACACCGATGATACCAGTAGATGTAGAAATGAACATTTTGGAATCTTCGGTATCAGAATCAAAAGAAATAAATACCATTCAAAAGATGGAAAATAATGAATCAGTGCAAAATGAAATAGAAGAAATAGAACCATGCAATAATCTCGCTGAACAAAACACCGAAAACACAAGTTCAAATAATGGTAAACTCTATTGTAAAAATCAATTGTTTGATAAATAAATAGGTGGATGTATTATTGAAAGGCATGAAAACCAGATTGTATTATTTCGACGAAGAGTTCAATTTTAAATGTGCTTTAATCGAAACACTGATTCAAGGCAAATGTTATAACGTGCGATGATCATTTAAAAACAATTCGTCATTAATTCTTTCATTTACCATTTTTTTTTTTTTGTAGAATCAGAATCAGAATCCTCCGACACAGAAAGCGATATCGATGCCGTAGAAGATTCACAAGATGAAGATAAGTTACCAGATTTACCAATAAAAAATAGTAACCGTTTGCCATACAATTACCGAGATTTCAAAGATGTAAACTCGAACTACACGACTGAAGTCATTACTAAAGATACCACCAATACCAAAGAGTTGTCCAGTATTGAGAATTGTCCGAGTATGGAATTAGACTCTCTTCTACATCAATTGAGCGTATTGAATAACGAATGCGATAAATCGCACGAGTCTCTCGAATTTCAAAATAATATCGTGAGTTAAATTGTGCAATATAAATATTTAATTTCTAAAAAATCAACCTCAAAAATGATTTTAATATTCAAGATTGAAGACCCTGATTATGACATTCCTAGACCGCATACATCATTGATAAGCGATGCAGGAAGCATGTCTGATGTTTACGAAAAAAATCGTTTAGAAGTTCCTCGCCACGATAATCTATCAACTCAAAAGTAAGATTTATCAAGTTTTATTTACTTACATCTTCGAACTGAAATTTCACTGATTTTATTTCTTAGATATGATTCTCTGTCAATTGATATGGCTCCTGATTCGTTAGAAATGCCTTGGTTACTAAACGATTCGAAGTGTAACATGAATTATTGGACGACAAAAAAAGAATTTGATTTATGTTTAGAAAATGACTCTGGATCTGAATCTGATTACCACGATTCACTGAATTCGAATAAATATACTTGAAAAATTTCAACCATTTCGAAACAAACATATAAAATAGGAATGACTGTATTTAATATAAATAAAAGTCACATTAGTGATTAAAAAAATTACTTTCTTTTATTGTTTTTAAATTTCTTTTTATAATCTGGTTTACCTTTGAGACGCTTACGTACTCCAGGAGCTCCTTCTATATCATCATCATCTAGATCCACTTTCTTGCGTTTCTTTTTGGAAGTTTCTCCAAGTTCTTTTATACTCTAAAAGAAATATTTTATGTGAGATTCTGTAAAAAAAAAAAATTACCATTTTTGAAAAATCTGGTTGAAATACCATTGCCGCAGTTCTCCGTGCTTCAGCAACTCTTTCTTGTAAACATAGTACATCTTGCTCCACTGTCGTATATAAGGGTAATTTCTTTCCGATCAATTGTTCTATGCGTTGATACAACTCAACATCATACTGAAAAAAAGTAACCCATCATAAACAAAAGGTTGCCAAGAAAATTAATTGAATAACAGTCAAATACTTAAAAAATGTATTTACTTGGGTAACAATAGTTATGGCTTTGCCTGAACGACCAGCTCTGGCAGTTCTACCGACCCTATGTATGTAGTCTTTACTATTAGTAGGAATATCAAGGTTAATTACTACGTCCACGTGAGGTATATCTAATCCTCTGAAAAGAATTATGAATTATTAATTGCCTAAAAACAAGATCTATAAATAATTATCAAAGTTGAAATATGAAGGAATATATTTACCTGCTTGCTACGTCTGTCGATATTAAAATTGATCTCGATTTCGCTCTAAATTTAGTTAACGCAGCTAAACGTTTATTTTGAGACATTTGACCATGCAATGGTATAGCGGATAAACCAAGATTTCTTAGCATTAAGGCTACTTTCAATGTGCCATTACAAGTAGAGCAAAATATCATGAAAGAATTTCCAGCAAGCTCATTCAACAAGTACACAAGATACACGTCCTTCAAATAAAAAAAAAAAAATGCATTAATTCCATAAAATGAATGTTGTAATTAACATAATGATAATTACCTTGAACTTCTGAGGTATAAAGATGTAGTACTGTTGTAACTGATCGACGGTTTGGTATTTTGTACTAACTTCAATCTTAACAGGATCTTGTAAGGAAGCTCTCTGCAATTTTTGAACTTTCTTCGTCATCGTAGCTGAAAATAAAAACGTTCGCCTTTCTCTAGGAATCGCTTTCAGAATAGAATTTACTTCAGCTTCGAAATCCATGTTTAAAATTCGATCAGCTTCATCCATAACCTAGAGGAATATACAATAAATTATCCTATTTCTGTTTGAAAAAAAAATATATATATATATATATATATATGAACATTTCTTAACCAGAAATCGTAAAGACCGTAAACTGAATCCTTTGGTGTTCTGCAAGTGATCAACTAATCGTCCAGGAGTCGCGATTATAACGTGAGGCTTTTTACTTAACATGAGAGATTGCGACATCATATCCATCCCACCAACAATCACAGCACATTTCACGCCGATGTTAGAACCTGTGATGAAATAATTCGAGACATAAGCATTACACATCTAAGAAAGTATGTATCAGTAAATTACATGTATTATTTACCTAATGCTTCGAATTGTTCAGAAATTTGGAATGCTAACTCTCGAGTAGGAGTTAATACAACAGCAAAATATCTTTGAGGGTTTTCCAACAAAGCTTGCAGGATTGGAATAACAAAAGCAGCTGTTTTACCCGATCCTGTCTCTGCTAAACCGATTACGTCTTTTCCTAAAGTTTTTGGATATCATTCAAATATACACATTATTCCTCGATATTAATTTACTGATAAAATGATATACGACCCAATATAACCTTGCAATGCAATGGGGATCGTTTCTCTTTGAATCTTGGTTGGTGTTTTCCATTGTAGTTTCTCGCAAGCTTCACACAATACATCCACTACACCCTAAGTATACATTTAAGATAACAATAATTTAAAATTATAACATGTAAAGAGTAAAAAATTACGTGTAAATAATTACAAGATCTTTGAAAGTAACTGGACTTTCGTCAGGTTTGGTCTCAACTTCTTCCGAATCGGATTCACTCATTTTGCAGAACTATCAAAAAAATATCCACATTTATTTTCTTTAACATCGATTTAAATTATAAAATCAAAATCAGTGGTAACTGAAAATGCACGTGCGATTGTTGTTTCGTGTTCGTTACAGAGTTGCAGATATCAAAATCAAAACCACCTACAAAAAATTCCACTAAAATAATTTGCCAGGTGATTTTTAGTAAAAATTTTATTCAATATTTTTCAAATTATAATAGTTTTTAATGCAACTTCAATGTGCCAAGTCATCATACAAATTGAGTACTTATACGCGATACAAAAAAATTAATAAAAAAGAAAAAAGAACGCAGTTTGTTCTTATGAAGTATCAAGAATTTTGCTAAAAATGTGACTAACAAGTAAATTTATTGCGGAAAAAAACAAAAATAAAAAATGGAACAACTTCTGATTCATAAAGTGATTTGAATTGAATTTTGTTGTTGGTGTGAAACTAAAAATTGAAAATCAAAGTATGAAATAGTTTTTCGAAAGAAATTATTTGCCCTGTACTGGCTCTAACCAAAATTTATTCAGTAAGTTGCAAACGTCAAGTATAACTTTCGTAAAATTAATAAAAATCTTTATTAATTTACCCAAAAGGCAATATATTAAAATTAATTACATATTTCCATCAAAAATCAAAATGTATATTTACGTCTTCTTGGCCTTGAATGCCCCACCATCTGAAATTAAAATGAGTTGAAGAGGGGAAAACGAAGTCATAAAGATAATGGGAATCAATAACCTTTATTATTTTAATTTTCCTCAAATTAATTATTTAACAGAGCGTGTTTAGTTTATTTTTAGAAATCATAATGATGTACTGTACTAGGCAATCACGATAGAAATCGTTCATTTAGTAACCTCGAGTTGAATTTGAAATTTTCGGAATGTAAGTTATAAATGAGAAAAAAACCTCGGAAAAATGGAATGCGCGCCCAGTAGCAATTTTAAGGAAAGTACAAGGTAATGTGACATTCAATTTTAAATATTTCGTCATTTCAATTTTGTTACTTTCATTGCAAATGATGGTACACTATAGACCGGATTGCACATTGCAGTGAAAATGACTATTTGCGGTGGTTATGTAACTGATATTTGATCCTAATTGATATCAATTAATCGGCAACGATTTTTAATTAATTTTCAACGATAGTAATTTTCGGCGTATTTTTAGGCACACGGATTACTTCAAAAATATCGTCGAACCTTTGCTAGCAAATGGCTGTGAAGATAAACTATGCGAATGGTTGAAGAAGAACAGTTTGATATCAAAACAGTTGTGTTGTAATAATGACGAATGCGGACAGGAGCCGATGAGATGGAGTAAAGCTAGGGTGATAGATAGATATAATTGGATATGCGTGAAATGCAAGAAGAAATTACCCATAAGACACGAAACATTTCTTGCCGAATTGAAATGCGATTTTGGCAGTATATTCAGTGCAATCGACGGCTGGTGTTCTCATAAACTGCTTACTGAATTCTCCGATAGTAAAACGTACAAAGTAGCTGTAGGAAAACGTATTTATTCCATGTGCACTTCTGCAGCGGAAGCATATATGAAAAATCATCCAGAATTGGGTATTTTGGGTGGAAAAATTGCAGACGGGGAAGACGCTGTCGTAATAGTCGATGTGTTTCCAGATGGGTCGATGACTTTACAACCACAAAATAATAATAATTATACAAAAAAGGTTTTGTGTATAGCAGATACGTCTCATATTCCTGCTCGTGTTTGGACTCAGTTACTTGATAATTCCTATGAAGTAAGTTTTTAGGTGTAATTGTTGATAATTTCTGCCATATGTGTATAATGATAAATGTTTTCTGCAGGATGATCATAACAAAATAGTCGAGACGGTAATTGCACACGTAAAGTCTAATTCAATCATCGTAACCAGTCACGTATTATATCCATATATTAAGAACATAGCAGGGTACACAGAAATTATCAATATCAAAACTTTAATGACATCCGATCCTACCGAACATCAAAAATCCTTGAAAAATATTGGTAATATTTGCATATTTCCTAATTTGTATAGGTAACAACTTTCTATGCAATTCATTCTATAAATTTTACTTTTACAGAAACAATTTGGGCTACCACCGTGGAAACTTGCCAACAAATTCAAAACATGAGTCCTAATGCAGCAGAACAATCTTTATGGGAATTACAATGGAGACAGATATTCGGATTGGATGCTTTTCGTTATATATTACAACATTTAGTTCAATATTCCAGTGCGCAACATTCTTCTAACAGTTCTTCTCCAAAATGAATTCCATTTTGTATTTAATGGTACATTTTATTTCATTAGGCCTAGATTTTTGTATTGCTTGTATTGTAACATATCTAAAAACTGTGATGTTTTGATCTGCAAAAAATATTGAACATTTTTTACGAGCGTTTTTAACTTTACCTTATAGTGTGAAACGCATTTATCGAAATCTATTTGTGATTTTTTGTGAATTTTTTTTGTTATAATTTTCTTTTTTAATTCAACCCATTTATACGTAACGTAATCCTAGAACACTCTTCGCTTCAATTTCTTACTGGGCCTAAGGAATAAAATCTCTCTCGGAACATTTACATTCGTTTGATTATTGTATTCAAATTATATATTTTAACAGTCATTGATTTTAAAAATAGCTTCAGTTTTTTGATTTCCATCCAACGTTTGAAAGATTATATGTTAGTTTCCCTGTTCAAAATGCAGTTATAATTTACGATTTTTTCGAATTGTTTTTTTTTTTTTTAGTGTCTTCGGATATGGTAAACGGTTTACTAACGTTTTACAAGTTGTTCCTTTGATTGTTATTTGATATTAGTATGGTTTTATTTCTACCTCTGATATCTCATTGTTTTATTTTTTTTTTCGCAAGAGTGCTGTTAGTAATTTGCAAAAAGAATTTTCTTTTGTTAATTGTAAGTTTAATTGCCTTTTTGTTTTAATTTAAATATTCTTGTGTTCGTTACGTTGCTATTTTTCTAACGGTAATTATGTTCCCAAGTTATCATATTCCAGTAGCTTATTATTTTGTTCATTTTATCGAGTTATCTTGCTGATTTTGAGTTATCAAGTATAAACAGCTTAACAGAACTGATTACATTGAACGAATTTCAATAGTACTAGTGGAACACTAATCGTGTTAATTGAAGATATCAAGTATATCTAATCGTAGTAATTTCATGCGAAATTTATTTTTCGTTTACCATCTTTTTAATATAAAGTGTCATGACCAATTTTGACAATCAAAAATTTTGTTGAGTTGTACACGTTGATCATTCCTTGTTAAACCAGCATATTATTAAAAGTTTCAATTGACGTTAACATTTGTGTTGAAAAATCGGTATTAGCGATTTTATTTCGATAGTAGTCGAGTTCAAGTTTATTACTTGAAAAATTTGTAGTCCTTCAAATTAGATATCAGACTTTAGAATAGCAATTTACCATTTTTATTTTTAGATTCATGCAATTCGTTTTAATTAAATATATAGTTGAAAGATTTATTTATAAGTTAACGATTTTAAGAAATTATGTGTAATATCACCGATACCTAATTCTCATTCATTTTTGTATACGATCCACCAATATGTTTTTTCACATTTGAACACTTCTTTGCTTTCTTTGTGAAATCAATTCCAGGGAAAAAAAGTTTACAAAAGTACAAATTGTAAAAATTCATAATTTCCGTTTCGTTGAAAAAATTCAGTTTACGCTGCAAAAGAAATATTAGCTGACAAAAATTTTCAACGTGAAAGAAATTTGTTTTGTAAAATATTTTTATTTTATAAGATTTTGTTTAGACTGATGTATTAAGCGTTGATCGCATTATTTTGTAGTTTTCTTTTATTGTTGAAATTTTAATTTTGCTGATGTGATAAGCTTGTTAACCAGTTGATTTTTTTTTTCTTTGGATAATTACAATTTTATTGAATTCTGTTTTGTAATTTTTAGTTTACAGTTGATAAGTTTAAGTGCTTTTTTTTCTTCATTCGTACCTATTTTCTAAATGTAATTCTGAACGAGTTTATGTTTTTATATTTTATTGATAAGATTAAGTTTTAAAATAATGTTAATCAAAACCTCTCGTAGTATTGCTCGTTTACAGTTTTAAATATTGACTTTTTTTTTAAATCTGAAATATGAATCAAAATTCATTGAAATGAGGGTATTTTTTTATTTAACCGAAAATTTTGAATATGTAGAATTAGTGGATACTTTTTTACTATTGAAATATGACAATTTAATGTTTAAAATAATTAGAATTTTTATGCTCAATATTTCTTTGTTAGTATTTTTACTAAATATAGTTATACTATATCTAGTTTTCTATCGTTCTGATATGTACGACTGGGGTATTGAGATTCTTTTTCTTTCGAAGGGAACATGAATTTTTTTCATTTATTCGTAAGCGATCTGATAAGTTGTATTATTATATTCATTTCGAAACTGATGAACGGTGCTGTATTTCTTACGAGATGTATTGAATTAGGTGATCTCGAGATCGATTTTATTAAATCGGAATCCTTTGAATTTAAGCGGCTAGGTCGATATAGCGTTGCATTTTAATGTCTTCCCGTATATAAATAATATATTTTTTAATATTAGATAATTTATATTTAGAAATTATATACGTTAAGATTTGAAAATAAATTAATGAACGTTACGATAAAATTTCTTTTTTTTTTTTGGTATTTCTCTCACTCTTAGTAATGAAGATGTTTTATTTTTTCGTCGATGAAATGTACCCGCTTTTATCAACAGCTGATATAATTTGAAAGTTTCCATCTGACAATGATTTGCCAGCAATCTTCTTTCTGAATTCTATCGATCATCAAAATGAAGTGTTCTCCCGTCGTGAAAAAATTACTTTCCAACATCGCTTTTAAAACACTTTGAATTGTCTTCAGAATTAACGTTAATTTCCTCTCTGACCCAAATTCAAATATTCCATAATGAGCATCATAATAGTTTAGCTGTCGTAATTGAAAACGAAAATGGCGATAAGTCTATTTCTAATAAATTCGATGTCATAAAATAAATACCAATTGTCCAAATTTTGAAACAATGTTTTAAAATGAATATTTTTTGTAGTAAACAGTACCAGTGGTATATGATACTGTGATAAAATCATACTGCTATTTATATACGAAAATATACGTATAAGTATATTTTTTTTTTTAAATAAACCTTCGAAACCTCGCAATTATTATGAAAATATCTTGCAGAAGTTGTATTTACCGTTAAAACGAGTTCAATAGTTTATATCGCATGTAGATCTTATATTTATGTATCATTGAATTGCTTCTACAATTTCTAAACTGTGCAAAAAAAATCACCAATTGTATCTGCATTTGGTCCTAGGATCCCTAATGTTATGTGCAATATTCTATTCAGTTAGAAGTCCAGGTTACTCTTATTCTTTCCATTGATTTTTTAATTAAATGCTTAAATAAGTCTTTTACGACAAGCGTGAATCATAAAGTATTTGCACGTTGAATAGGGGTTTCATTTACATAATTGGAAAAATCGTTTGAAATTTTAATTACGCAACGTACAGTGATAACTCATAGCCACGAATTTGTCTTTTCCTTTGATAATAAGTTATATTGATGATTGATTCCTCAGCTGGATAACTAATAATGTACCTATAGCACAAAGTTAATACAAGCAATAGCAAAACATACTGAGTTGTGATCGTTCAGAGAAGTAAGAACATAATCATATTACATGGCTACCTTAACTACATAAATGCAGATACAGATACTTGAATCAGTGAAAAATCATCATATCCGCAACAGAACTGAATTGTAACAGTTTGATTGTACTTCGTAAATTCGTAAATATGAAGTGCGAATGACTAATAGATGATATAATTAATTCATTTCATTGCAATCTCTTTTTTTCTTTGAAAAGAGGGTATACTTCATGCCTTGTATGTGTTTAAAAAAATGCTTAGCCCCAAAGTATAAATACTATTGCGTATTTATTTTTGGTAAACGTAAAAAAAGGTAATGAATGATTCTCAACAATCTTTAAATGAAAACTAGTAGTTAATTCGTGTATAAAACAGACACTCGTATAAGATATTATTAGACATTTCAACCACTCCAAGAGCAAGTTAACCTTTTACCTTTCATTTTACCGACGCGGCTGAGTAAAAACAACGAATAGCAGGACGTCAACGAACGCGCTTGGCCTTACCAGTAATGCTTCTTCCTGCTGTTGGCCAATTCACCTATATTAACCAGATATACGAATCACGTACCAAGTCTAGATGCGCCAAAGATTATCGCTTACTCCTCAAACAGTGATGTTGTATTAGACTTGTTTCATTGCTCTCATTGACAACCATGAATTCCGTCACTCATGTAATCGCCGTTTGTTTGCTGATTGTTCAGTTCGCGAGTATATACACAATTCCAGTATCCGACAATACCGCTAAACCAGATGCTGACGATGAAATTGTCTACGATCAACGCCAAAATGGAAGCGAAAATTTACGAATTCATATGAACGACGTAACGTTGGTGGTAGCACCTTCTGATGGAATTTTGCAACTGATGAGCGCCTCGGCGTCCGATTTTCTAAACAATAATAACGAGGTGTCCGGCTCGAATTCGAATAAACCATCCGGAGGGCCTAGTGTATATTCGTTATCCGATTGCGGATCCGATAATGGAGCGAAATGTAAACAACAGACTCATAAAAAGTAAGTGTTTCTTTTTTGTAAAATATGTAATTGATTTTGAAATAGCTTGTTACACAAGTTCCCAGATAACGTAATTAACTTACATATCTAAGTTCTTTTCGAAACGAACAAACTAATTTTTTACATTTCTTTTTTTTTTTTTTATATCAAGTTAATAACGAAGTATTTTTTAAAGTTTATTCAGATACTTTGTTGGTGATTAATGAATATTTATTTGTAAATTTACCAAAACATGAAAAAAAAACAATTGCTTTCTTCAGACATCCATGATTAGGTACATACCTGTAAAATATAAATTAAATGAGTTTGCCCTATACTTACGAATAAATTATTTTCCTTACTCGAAATACCAAACTTACGCATTTTAAGCAAACGTTATCAAAACTAAACTAATGAGGTAAAAAAAAAGTTATCAACAAAATGATTCAACCAGTACGAGAATAAAATAAAATGTACCTACATACGTAAAAGTAGATGGATTATACGATAATAAGATAGTGTAAATTGCCATGCATAACACAAATAGACAACCTTTATAATAATTTCCTTGGAAAAGAAGAACTATAAGTATTTATTTTTTGATATGGTTTTCCTCCGGACAATCAACTGTAACAAAAATTATGCGATAATGAAAACAACGAAGAAGTAAAACTATGAATATACAAAATCTGTTTTGTGGTGTAAATTGTAAAAAAAAAATTATCACATTTTCTAATTACGTATTTTTTCCTGACCTCAAAAGTTTTTCATTCGGTTAAACTTTAATTAAAATTGTACAAACTCAACAGGAATTTGCTATACATATTTTGCAAGTATTTATTTTAGGTACGAATTTCAGTATTTTTGAATGAATCTGAAAGGTTTTCAAGTAGGCTTCTCGCTCTAAGATTTGCTCGCGTGTAGTTAAGTACATACGTAGAAACTTGAGTACTTTTTGGGCACTAAGTACGTATCAGTATTTCCTTTTTCCAACATTTTGAAAATGCGAAATTTCTTTTATAATGATAACTTTTTCTCTGCTTTTGAACCATTTTTCATTACCTCTGTACAAACTACCTACGAATTATTTATAATTATAATGCATTTCTATTCTTTTTACCGAACAAAAACATTATACAATATTTTTCTTGTTTCAGAAATAGAATACGACTTTCAAGTTTACTGGTACCTTTGCTAAATCGAGCCACTGGAAACTAAATGTGGAATAGCATAGTAAAACTTCATTTATTATTAGATATTAATTAACACCGACTGTTGTGTTTTAAAAAAGTGATTTATTTTTTCATTTATTTGTACCTTAATTTAAATTAATAAAATAAAATTTACAAAAACTTGGTCGTGCGTATTAATTTATTAATTTAACTTACAACATCATCATCATCATTATCATCTCCATTAAAACACACAACGAATAAAGTAAAAATGTTAGTTTGAAACTATTGGTTATAGGAATAACAAACTGTACAGAAATGCTTCATGAAAAGAAATTGTCTTTTGGATAGAATTTCATGTGGAGAAAATTTCCCAATGGATTTACTGCTAAATGTATGAATCTGGCATTTATCTGAAAGAGAATTTCGTTGAATTAGGTACATACATTTCGATTGAGATAGCTCTCAGTACTTAACTGTATGTACCAAGGCTACCTACAGTCTGAGTACTTATTTGATGTAAGTATAATTTGGAATGAAATGCTAACCGATGCTGTATATCTCATTTTTTGATGTTCGTTTTGAGATAAATTTATATAGTTATAGAGCTTCAATTATTTTATTTCATTTTTTATTGGATTCGAACAGATTGTCTCACTAGTCCATGATATTAGATTAGATCCTTACATTTATGTGATTAGTAATTTGCATACTTCTGGTATTCAGCAAAATAAAAACTGTCTGGGATGTTTAAAGTAATATTTATTTTGATTTTCAGAACTAACGATTTTTGGATTAAACAAACTGATGAAATTATGAACTCTTTCTTCTACCTCAAATGAAGATTTCATTTAGATTATTTCTCCGTGTGTTTTATTTTATCGCATCGTCGGAATTTTCATTTTTAATTTAACTTCTACTGAGGCTGTACAAATCTAGTTTATAAGTGACACCTTGACCTTATCAAATAATTTCAAAATCATGTTGAAAATGCATTACTTGAAATGAAATAAAAAATAACTGAACTTTCGTGCATCTATATTTCTAGTTTTATAACCAGTCTGAGTATTAAAATCCACGATTTTTATGTTACGTTTTTTTTCTGCCAAATGAGAATATAGGCTATGTATATATGTTAAACTAGTTTCGCGAAACTCGATATTCTGGATAAAGAAATGAAAAAGAAAAAAAAATCACATACATATTTTCAATATTATATTCAAACGGTACTTTTTCGATGTTAACTCATTGAATTCTGCATATATGCAAAGATATCCGATAGTTCATTGAACTACACAAATTCATCCAAAATATAATCTGGTCACGAATTATACTCTGATAATTAGGATACCTTATAATGCCTATTCGCATTTGATTTATCGTCGATGCATAAGATATTTATTCCTCATTTTATAGCGGTATTTATGTTTTGAATTTTCGATGCATGTATCGTAGTGCGCTTGTACGAACATTGGGTCATATTTTTCTTTCTTTTTTTTTTTTCGTGCTCGTAGGTAATAGTTTTATATGAAGAGAGTTATAAAGAGTTGATGAAGAAAATCAAAGTTAAAAAACCTATATCTGCTTAAAATATTTTCAGAACATTAATATGGAAAAAAATATGACGTCGGCAATTTCTCAAAAGCTATCAGTCATGATATTCCATTCATAAGCACTTCGAATATCACGTACGAAAGCCAAAAGTACCTATCGCGAGATATTAAATTGGTAGTTAGCCATAGGTACGTAGCACATATCTATTTTCTTTCATGTTCGCCGATATGTACAGCCTGTTACGATTGTTATTTAATGTAACATACGAAAGCACTGCAAAGGATGACAATGATTTTCGGGCCAATAATTGTACCAAAAGGTATTTTGCGCGGGGTAATGTCTTTGACCTAACACATGTGGTATTATCGGTAGGTCTAGTAGGTAGCCTTGGTACATCTATCATCTTACACAGCAATGTATTTGTCTATGTATTAGGTAGAGGTACGTCTACGCACTAGTACGTACATGCCTACAATTCGCATTATAAATATCGAAAAGCTCACCTGTAAGGCGCTTGATCAACTAAAACATTGTAAAGCTCTTGAAACACGTAATGCGTCACGTTATTATCGAAGCGATCTTGATAATCCAAATGTGTTCCTAAACAATACTTTATAATTATAAACAAAACTAAAGATATGACGAAAATCGGCAATAACGAACGGTCCGCCATTTCGGTAACTAGTCAACTTTACATTTATCGCAACACCTTTGGAGAAAAGTTTGTTCACTTATGAAGAAATTCATATACGAGCACATACTCGTATCTATATCCCTCCTACAGTTGAAAATATATTATTATTCAATTCTAATGAAAGTAATGTTGGTTAGTTATTGTTCAATATTTGATGGTCCGAGAACGAAAAATAAATCACCGAACTAAACGTTGAATACAATTTACAATATACATGGTGTTCAAAAAAATACTTCCAAAGTAGATATTCCTATCGATAAAAGTTTTTATTTACTATTAACTCTATCGAATCATTACGATTAGATGATATTTTTCATCCCACTCGGTATAATCATTAGACTGATCACAAAGAAATAAAATATCAACCGATGATATTTTGCTGGCACAATGCATCTTAACCGTCACACTAGTTATGGACGAATTCAACTCGATACATCCATTTTATTTATTCAACAATAAGCAAAGAATAAGACGAAAAGAAAGTAGAAATTCATTGTAAGTTATGATTATATGTACGTAGATAGATACTGTATAAGCGTACGTTCTGTATACTTATTCACGGTCAACAATGTTGCGAACCTTAAGGCTATGGATTTATGTGTCTGAAGTGTAAATCTAAACAACAATAGAATTTGTGGCACAACAAAGAGTAAAAATGCGAAAAAAAAATTTGAAACGTATGTCAGAAAATTACCTTGTAATGAACGAAGATTTTACAAGCAGGATAGACTTTTCGGTTTCGTATTTACTACTCGTAGTTATTGGTAGGTAGTAGGTACGTAGCCTACGTATCTATCATTTATAATTTTATTGCTTTTTAAAATTATATGCAGAGCCATTGGAGCGATCAGTTATGAAGATTGAAGACTGGTTTGAAGTCAATGACTTCGTTTTGGCAGAACTCTACAATTCTCACAATAATCTTTTGGTTTCTAATCATCGAGCAACTGAATTGTAAGTGGCTCTACTTACTTCGGTAATTATTGATGCAGCATAATCAAAATAATTATAAATTTTATTTCTTCGAATAAAAAATCAAACAATAAGCATTATTCGTTTTATATCAAAATTTAGATCCCATCAATTTTGAGGTTATGCTGATAAAATGTTTGAATAGCGTGATTCGTGGTTATGGTTTTTTTGTTCAAGGAAAAGTGATCGAATTTAACGAAGAATTTTTATAGCTTTAGCAGAAACATAGATGTATTTGAAATTCTTCAACGTGTAATAGTCATTGTAATTTTGAAAACACTGTAGAACGGAACTTCTTTTTTGCCATCACTACTTACTTTTTTACCTTTTATTTGAGAATGAAAATACTTGATAAAAATTTACATGAACATCGCCATATCACTCGTTATAGTCAGTTTTAATCAAGAACGAACGCACAAAATGTGATTAGCGGGGAAACTAAAATATCCCTTCTTATCGTATAATTTTGTCTTTCATTTCACTTTAATGTTTTTAAGACGTTGCAAATTTGTATTATTATTTCAGTAATCGATTATTCTTATCATTATCTCGCATTTCTATTGAAATTGGAATGAAATTAAACGAAAAATAGCTTTCAGGAATAGGATTTTTGTTTCCTTTGACTTGGTAATTGGAAAAAAGTAAACAAATGAACATTAGCCAATAAGATGTCTGAAAATGATCAAATTAATATGTATCGTATTAGCTAATTAGCATTTGTTTATATTTTTTCAAATCACAAGTTAAATGAAATGGACTGATGAGAAATCTTAAAATTTCCAAATTGAGACATCCTGTTATTGATTAATGAGCATTTGTTTACTTTTTTCCATGTACCAAGTTGAATAAATTAGCATTTATAGTCTATTCAAATTAAAGAGGTCCCTGGATTATTTATAAGCGACTATTGACCAATGCGATGTCTCAAAATCAATTTTGATAACATCTTATCTGTTGGTGAGCATCGTTTACTGATAAACCAGGGACCTCTTTAAATTGAACAGACTACATACTCTGTCTCCGTTAAGTATGGAAATTTGATAACGGGATGTAAACTTTCCTCAGCAAGGAAATGCAGTAAGTTGCAATTAATAAGCCATATATGTATCTCTTACTTTTCTTGTCACCATTGTATGATTAGCTACCGTTTCCAATCTCCCCTTTTCACCAAACTCTTATAAAATTTCCATAGAGTATATCAATTTGAAATTATTTAGATAATACAAATACGCTAAATTTTTCTTATCATTATTGTCCATAAGTCTGTGAAATATGAATGCTCGAAAGGATCGTTTGATTCTAACAACTACTAAAGAACCTGGTGTTTAAAAATTCAATAGTTGAGAATTAATTAGTAAGTAAAAATACAAAGCAAAAACAAAATGCAATGGCAGCAATCAAAAGAAAATTGCTTATCTGATTTTCAAAATTGTCAAACATGTTTAGTTTATAAATAATATATTTTAAAAAATCGAAGATTTTAGATTTTATGACAAACGTGTAGGTATATACTTACCATCAATTTTGACGGACCTACTGATACCACATAGTAATTGAGTGCCTGGCTAAAAATTGAAAAAATAATTACCGTCAAGTGATCAAGATATATCTCATCATTCAAGTTACAAGTATAAGTAATCAAAAACCCGACCAAATTAAAAACTGCATAACAAATAATACATAGGCATTCGTAATAAATGTGCGTAATCGAAAGAAATGAAAAAATGATGAAAAAATCTTTTAATAAGTATAAAATTTCATTGAAAATTTTTTATAAAAAATAATAATCGATAATATCTCGATTGAAATACAAATATAAATCACGAATTACGCGCTAAAGCAGGGAAAAAAATAAATTATAATATTATAGGTACTAATAAAAAAATAATGAGAAAAAAGAATCGTATTTGATCAAAAAATGAATAGTACTTTCTCATTAGAAAAAAATTGAGTTAAAATTCGAATATAACTCTGATATAGTTTACTCACATGTATGTATTAAAAAATTACAATTTTTCAATTTTCGTAGCATTATGCGGAACGTCTTCTTTCTTAACTTCATCTTGATTAGAAATGGCGATAACCCTTTCTCTGTTATTGGCCGAATGCACAGTATGATAAGTTCTTCCAGAATCCGATTTGGGAGTTAGCCTTTTCTGCGTCTCTGGTCCAGGACGCGTCTCATTTTCGACTTTTTTTGGCGTAATATCAACGACTGGCTTTTTAGGTTCGACCTTGGTCTCCTTTGATTCGGGTTTATCGGCGCTTGGTTTTTTGTTATCGACGTTATCTTTTTTCTCTTCTTTGATCTCAACGACGGTTGTTTTTTTCTCTTTATCTAAATCGGTGGCCGATTTAAACTTGACTTCGTTGAACGATTCCGCTTTGCCGCCGAACAATGGTAAAATATCTTCGTAATTATCAAACTGTCCTTGTCCTTTGATATCCAAAATGTTGATATTTTTACTAGGAATAATTAATAAAACTATTTTATCCAAATGAGCCTGAATATTGAGATCTCCGTCCTGCCTTTGATCGTATCTTTTGATGGGTACGGCTTCGATGATAGTCGCGCAAAACACAACGCTAAGTGCGCACAAAATTTTAAACGCGTCCATATTTACAAAAATGATACTTCCGAATGGTGTTGTACGCACTTCCAATCAGCTGAACAGCAAAACTATATTCGAGTACAGTTATTCTCCATTTGTTGTTTATCCGGATCAATTTTAATAGGTTTTATTTGCGTTTAACGGATGGGTAGTCGGATCTTGATTTTATCTGTTTATGGAACCGGTTGTAATAAAGACGTCGCCGCTTATCAGTGTTTCTCAGTTTGTCATTTTGCATTTTGATGCTGCAATTTTTCATTTCTTTCTTCTTTTTTTCTCTCCCCCGTTAATTAAAAGAAATCAAAGGTTTTTATTTTTGATGAGTCGTGAAAAATTTGAACAGTGAAAGTGATACATAATCAGATAATTATCGACGTGTGAAAGCTTTAATCTCCACGTGAAACGTTTTTTAATCACGCTGTGTATAGATTTTTTTCAGATCGACTCGTTGATTATAGAAAAAAAAAGCAGTAGACTGCGATTTAATACATCGCATAGGTAGACTTTAAAACTATAAAATTTTAATTTATGCATTTCTTTTGAATTATATGTATACCTACTTTACAAAATTAAATTAGATACTCTAATATTTACAGAACGACTTTACGTTTTAAATTTTATTTAATAGTAGATAATCAATTCGATTTGATTGGTTTTCCATTGGATGACACATTTGTTTCGGATGTTTGTTGAAATGACTTTATAACGCCGGGAGTATGTTGTACCATTTGTAAAAATCTGTAAACCAAATACATCCGTAGAATATTGTCAACACGATCGTGTCTAATGTTTTGCATAAGCAAAATGCCCGAAATATTCAAGATGTTAATTAAATTGCATAAGGGAACGCCGTTAATAATAGCTCGCTTATTTGTTATTTCCCTTCATCTTCTGCTCTTGTTTCTGCTTGCAGCGTTATCGCTAGTATGAACTAACTTAATTATTTAAATAATTTTTTCCACCGCTTCTCATGACCTCTCAAATGGGTAAAAATCTCTCCATCACCCCATATTACGTACCCATTGGAGCATTCTCAATACTTCGCCCATACCGAAGAATTTCATCATTCGTACCGACCAAGATCAAGTTCACACATCTTTGTGTGAACCTGTATAAGTAGGTATCCACTCTAGCTATGATATACCTATACTTACAAAAAAAACCACATTCGTATATATACATATATATTACGACATAGTTTCAACTTACGGTAAATGCGGTTTTCTCAGCCTCCTGCATCTTCCCAAATTATCTCTATAATAACCGGGAGCGCATTTCCTAGTCACTTTGATAGCAGAGTCTTCATCAATGATAGTGGCATTTATGCTTTCTGGAGTTGCCAGCAATTGATTAGTTATCATAATGGCCGAAGAGTTTATTGAACTTAAAGAATTATTATTAGAGTTGGAGTTGTTAACGTTGCCAGAGGAGACAGTATTTGAAGCAGGCTTTGCTGTCGTTCCATTGCTCGACTGATGCTGACCTCCTGTCAAAGGCTTCTCGGTTAATTCGGCGTAATCGTAATCGTACTGTAAAATCATATGTTCCGTTAGTAAATTAACATTATATAATTATTATTTTTTGACAATATGATAATGGCCACATATATATACTGTGTATTGAACTTATAATGGATATTGCTGGCGGGGGCAAAGAGGCTTTGTTCATTTGGTGCACTCGTGATTTCGGGAAATTGTACTCCTTAATATGTTGAACATTTCATAATACATATTTATGAATTTTTTTTCCTCATTATCATCATTAGTTTCGATATAAGATTCTTCCATGTCTTTTTTTTAGATCCTACTGACCCTTTCATCAGGTATAACGGGCAATGAAAGTTTTAATGATTTTTTTAAACAAAAGAATTTCCTTTCGAATTGTTTGTAAAAATTTTTGCAATAAATACTTTTAGACTTTTACTTGTGCATGAAACAACGCCAATTTAAGCGAAAAAAATTGTACGTACTTCTTGTCAGTTTTGATTTTTATCAATGGGTGGCGCTGTTTGTAAAAGTGGCAAGTATTTAGAGGATTAATTTTCTTTAAATTCAAAAGTATTTTACATTTGAAAAAATTGTGTGTGTAGGTATAAATTATTTGTTATTTGAAAATTTTATACCTTACAACATCGAATTTTGTTTCAAGAAAAAATGTGAAAAGTTGAATTTTTTTGAAATAATTAGCTAAAAATGGTTGTAATTTTGAAAATTTTCCCACCATTTCATAGGAAAATTTTCAGGCTAAAAATGTTTTTCATCACCTTTTTTGCAGCTCCAAATATATATATATTTTTTAAAATCAATTTATCCCTTATACTTCAGTATTTTGTTTCCAGCAATTGTAAATTCACCAAAAAATCAAAATAGGCAACTAAAAATAAAAAAAAAACTGTTGCAAGGTACTCATCGGAGGTAAGTCTAAAAACCAAGAGTAGGAAAGAGGCTTAAACTATGTATTACATGAACTGCTAACACTATTTTTAAAAATCTGTGATTTTGAATTTTTGAAGCAAAGAATATTGACCGCATTTGCCAGTAATGATAGAGCGCATGCGCAGAAGTTGTTTATTTACATAGTGTGTGTAAAGTGTATGTGTATTAGTGTGTAAATCATGCGTAAACTTGGAAAATGCGCCTGGAAGGTTTGCAATACAAACACTGAACCAATGAATATTGAAACACCAACATAGAAATCCCCTGCTTCAAGGGTAAAGGAATTTCGGGTTTGGAGTTCCGCTTGTTTTTCCCTATAGAGGCGCTGTTCACTAATTCTAGTTCGATGGTCATTGATCAGAAGTTAATCTTTCGTTCAGGGCTGTTAATTGAAATTATTAAGATTCTGATTCATGATTACAGTTTACAGTTAATGATTTTCAAAGCTTGAGGGTTCATGGTTATTATTTTCAAATATTTAGTTTCAGGTTCAGATACATATTTAAGATTTTTGAAAATTTTCCAGTTCTTATTCGGGGGCAGGATTGGGTTTGGATTCCAGGCGATAGTTAGTACTGGTTAATTAATACAAAAACAAACTTATATATTCAGATTCATATTCATTAATTTCATTTTTTACTTGAAAACTTCATTCGGAATTTTTAACCTTTTTAAAAAAAAATTCAGCCATGTCACCCATGCCAGTTCCGTTAGAGTTTCTGCAGTATCTCTCGAAAATGACTGAACATAATAATTTGATGAATGAATTTAGTAATCAACCCATCGATCTTATATTCATGGATAACTAGTGGGCCCACAACTTTTTGTCAAACAGCTCTACCATATAAGCTGGCTGCGCAAACAATTGCGTAGTAATTTGAGTTGCACTTTTCCCTCGTGCACTTCTTTGATGAAAAATCTCCCATTAAACGCTATACTCGCTGGGTATCTAGGTATGTGAGATCGATATGAATCACAAAAAAAAACAACATAATTTTTGGGTTCAGGTTCATTGTTACAGTTTAAGGGTTTTGAAATTTATGGTTATGGGTAGGGTTGCTTACCGATACTGATAACGGTTGTGGTATCGGTATTGGTTCGCATTTTCTGAAAAAAATGGTATTGTATTGGCTTTGGTCACAAATATCAAAACTATAAGGTATTGGTATAATAATGGTATCAATCACTGAATTGTCAGTACTTTGTATTGGTATTGGTATCGGTTTAGGTTTTGTGAACATTACGATATCGGTTATTGATACTGGTTTCGGTCTCGCAAATATTTTGGTATTGGGATCGGTATCGGCGTTGGTATTGGTATATATTTGAATAAAATATGTCAAAAAATTATTTTAAAAAATGAATATTCTAAATGAGGTAGCGTATAGTACTTTTAAGTTACTAGAGAAATAAAACGCCATTTTATAGCCCCCTTGCTGATCGCTCGGAGGTACAAACAAGCGTTTATCTCCCTCGTTCAAGAAAACTATCGTATTCATCACAGGAATAAAATGATTTTCGACAACTTTGAGTTATTTTCCTCGCTTTGTTCGTGAAATAAACCTCAAAACTCGCCAAAAATCACTTCATATATATCCCTTGGTGAACAATATACTATTATTCTGTAGTATAATCCTTAGTAAAATGTTCAAGAATCACTACATTTTTAGTTTTCACCGGTAATATTGGTATTGGTATGTTTTTTTGGTATTTTGTTCATGGCCGGTATCGGTATCAGTATTGGTATTATGGACCTTCATGCTGTATTAGTTATTGGTATTGATTTGGTTAAAAGTGTTTCATTCTAGTTTGGGTATTAGTATTGGTACCATATTTTTCAAACGGTCGATTTTGGTATACTGTTATTTTTACAACTTTTTCTCAAAAAGCCATACTGGTATTAATATTTTAATCGGTATTGGTACAGGTAAACGGCCCTGGTTATGGGTTACGGTTCAGGTTACAACATTTTGTAAACTTTTTGGTTAATTTTTGGTTGGTGATTACGGTTCAGGTTTGGATTAACACTCCTGCTTTCGCTAGACAGAAATCTGAAAGAATCTACGTTAGAGATTTTGGCCAATCAGAATTGTGAATAGGTTGAACATGAATTAATTAACAGCACTCCTAACAGAAAAGTCTCGAGTAACTCTGGACAAGAAATTTTCATAATACTCGAACTGCTGTACTCGCTGATTTCCACCTTGGTGTTTCAGTGTCTATAGTGTGCATTAAAAACCTATGATATACCCCATTGCCCCACATATACATTACACGTATTAGCAGTCCAGGAGAATATAGTCAAAGGAAGGAAGTATAAATATATTTGATGAATTGATGTAAGTCTATTGTGCAATTAATCTTGAACTCATATCATCTCCTGACAATTTACAAGTTTTTGTTTTGCAAATTGCAATACAGTGTATTTGATCGATTCTGGCATTCCCTGATCTTTTAGCGAAATGAGAATTTTTCGTATTCAAAATGTGAGGTTGGCAGCTTGTTTCTATGCATTTTCATTTTCCAACACCTCCTATTGGCATTTCTAGAAATAAGTTACCAACTTCAGATTTTAACAGGAAAAATTCGGTACCAGAGTCAATCAAACACGCTGTAACTTGGATTGGTATAAAATTAGCAATTTGGTATTTATATTTTCAATTTAATTACGCAGTGTTACTAACCCAACGTGTTAAAACATACAAATCATGGGGGTAGTTAAAGTAGCAAGAATAATTGGGTACTCAATACATAATATCAAAATTTCAGTTCATGATGTTATTTTAACTAACTCCTGGCATATCTGTTTTTTATTTCGTTTCTTCCGGGTTCGTTGAGTGGTAAATTAATATTAAAATAATTATCAGTTAAAGTTCCAAAGGTTAGTTTACGATTCAATTACAGCTGGGAAATCCAAAGTGAATGCGTGCAACGACATACGGACAAGTTTTTAGAAGAGAGACCGGAGTTGTTAGATCATCTTTACTTTACAAACTTACAAAACAGAAAATCGGTGAATAGTACTATTAATCGACTTCATCTAATGGAATATCATAAGTATAAACTACGCGCAAATAATTGTACAATTTTTTGTCAAGTTCAACAGCAGGTGGCAGTTGATGATACCAGTTCAAAGATGATGAAATTCACGTAGAAATTAATTGCATTCCAATCGTACAATGTGGTATATTATATTACTTGGTAATTAGTGAAGATATACGCCACTTACAATGTACGTGTTATCAATGCTACTGTATGTAAGTATACTATACGTGTTGTACAAAAATACTTTTGTTCGGTATATTCGGTATTCGCGAATTGAAACGAGTAAAGTAACAATAAGAAAAAATTACTTTTGTCGATATTAATAGATTTAGGTAGAAATAAAATACTTGTAGAAATGCTTTAAACTATGTGGGTGTTTTGAAGCAGGTTGGTATATACCTACATGGGTTTATTATTATTATTTTTGTAAAACACTAATATTCGAATATGGAATGTGCAAAACTTCTTTAAACGATTGATAAGTATTATATGTAGTACCTATAATGTGTATCATCTATCTATGTACCAAAATGCGAGTGTATTTAAAAAAAAAAAAAAATACTTTAAAATTATTATTCATGCTGTTCCATACGTGCATAAAAACCGAAATGCTATAGTAGTATGTACTTAAGCGTTCGTTAGCGGTTTTGAATAGCAATTGAATCGTAGAAACAATCCAACACCACTCACCGGTATATTTTTTATTCATTACACATCATGTCTTGACATGTACTTTCATGCAATGTGATTTTGATCTCAACCGCATTACGACGAGAATGGATATTGAATAATTTTTCAACTTGAACATTTGTGCAGAAATTTTCCACGAATATTAAGTATAATTGCGGTTGGAAAATAAGACTAAGCCTGAGTACATAAAACTAACAGCTTTGCTTGGATAGAAAAATATACGCAGGTAGAATTTTAATACTTAGCAACTGCTGTGTATATTACTCTACACTGTACAGGATATTTTTACAGACATAATTTTACACATGATAATAATATCTACGCATGCAATTTTAATCTTATTTGTTTATCGATTATCAATTTCAAGGAGACAAAAGAAGTAAAAAGCCGAATTTCTAGACCCCCTTTTGATCATTTGATATTAGGTATACGTATGTTGACTGATAACGATCTAGTTGCTGTTCATATAATGATTGGATGATCATCGCTCGTATTTAGTATACACGCAAGCATAATATTTGGAAGAACACCAAGATACGATTTTAATTCCATCACCGCGTCGAAGAAACAGTTCAAAATTATATAAGATGACATCGTAGTACTGTATTTAAAGTTCAAAAGAAAATACACGATCGGACGAGGTACTCGCGTGGGCAACTTTTCAAAATCAGTGTTATTATAACGGTAGGTAATCAATAATCACAGCTAGATGCACAAAATACACCGAACACGTTTTATAATCGACTTAGGTATAGGTACGTGGTATATAAGTAGGTATGTATATAGCTAGGCAATTTACATGCATAACCACTATTGATAAACCGTTATTAAATGTCAATAAAAATGTCGAATAATTTATAATCGCGAAGCGCAATTGCGCCGTTATTAATAGTAACGTATTACCTCGCTATTAAGAATGCCTTCGTCCAAGATGGCGTATAACTCGATATTTTTAAGATGAATTTGTACGTTGTAGTCACCAAACTGGCTTTGATCATACCGGATTGAAGCGCCGTGTACATTACACACGTAGAAAAATGACAAAATTATTACACGGAAAAGCAATAGTAAGCTGAGCAGCAGATTCTTTGCCATCGTGTGCCCGATGCACTGTCGTATGGACACCTGTTGAGCGGATCGCTACCTCCGCTACAGATTCGGACTTTGCAAAGTAACGACGGACTAGTTCTCTATGTTCTTTAATCGCAGGTCACTGGGCGCAAACGTTAACTGTACATCGCGTCTGTGCAACAACGATATAAAAAAACTTATGCCGATATTAGATGACGCGTTTAAATGTGTTAAATCGACCAGAAATACCGTCGTACTCGATAGTAATTGTGCAAACTGGTTTCATCTTGAACTTGATTATTAACATATAAGCGTGAGAATTGTACCTGCAATACGATATTATTTTAATAAAAAACATCGCATCGATGCGCCGCCGCCGACAACTGTTTGCATAAAATCTGATTTCATACCATTTTTACTCAGCTAGCTAACCAAGTAGGTGATTTTATTAAGAGGTAAAAAAATACATGAAAACGTTTGTCGCCGTTATTTATATCTTACGTACAGTATGTATTGTTATTGATCAGTTTTTCATATTTCTTACAATAACTGCTGGTCGTATCTAGTCGTATATATACATTTTTTTGACAATGAATACGGTTTGGAAATTCTGTCGTGTAATGATAGAAGTCTCGAAATACATAGTACATACGTAAGATCATGTAAGTAGAAACCATGCCATATGATCAGAAATGTGTAAATTTTTTACATCGGGTGTTACGTATTCAATGTTTTATTTTTGTTCGTGTATCGTCACTATCGGGTTCGATTAGTACTCATCCTACATTTATGAAATTTCATGAATGTTTTTATTATTTTGTTTGCTCTTACTACAACTTCAGTTTGAAAAACAAACTTCTTTTATAAGGATACTTAAAAAGAAGAGTAAAAAATATCGCAGGTTCGTTTCGTTTGTTACCGGAAACAAGTTATTGAGGAAGACTTTCAAAAGTTACCCACGGTTTCTGTCGATTATTCTGGATGCGACTAAACTTTTTCTGAATCCCTCATATTTTAGATGGATTTTTTATCGTCGATACGTAAATTGTACAGCAAAAGTTCCAATAAAATTATTTTTCAAAAAGGAAGAGGGAGCTCGATACAATTTATCACTTTTTTAGCTGGGAACCAAAACGCGATGCCACATAGCAATGTTTGTTTACTTTTACCATTGTTTTAAAACCTCATTATTTTAAATAAAAATTTAGTCTTTTTTACACATCGTAATAGAAAATAAATCTTTTTAAATTCAAATTTACAGAAATAATTGAATTTGAAAAGTAGCAAATTTTCACTTAATACCATTGAAATGTTTCAACTTATAGTAGTTCGTACCAAATGAAATTGTTCATACACAAACACAGTATACGATTTCTACGCACACACTAATACGCTTTATTTTCCTATAGAATTTTTTAAGTTTGTAATTAATTGATAAAAACTCATCGATCATCAGTCGTAATTTGAACATGATGTAGTTTCCAATTAATTCTTACACAGTTTCTTATCAGAGAATTGGGCATTTGTACCATCCTAGAAACATGACCTGTTGAGGAGCATTAGGTTAACGCATTTGTTCTTGAACACAAACTTTCAGTACGAGATAAGAGTTTTGAACTTGAGGAAATGATTACTCTTCATTTTTGAAAATTTGATAAATAAGTACCAAGTCTGCATATTTCCACAATTTAATCAAAGACGGAAATGGTTTATTGAAAAAAGCGTATTGAAATCTGCGATTGGATCATCTGTACATATATCATATATACGATTCGGAGTTTTCCAATCAACGTAGATTTCTGAAGATCTCCTGTGAAGTGATGATAATTTGAAGATTATCAGAACACGTCAGTACTAATACACTTTTTTTCTCAATGAAGTACATACAAAAAAGTACTACCTCAGCTTGCTCGAAATTTGTACGCCTTACGCCTAATGTGAATTTGGTTCACTAGTCTGTTCTGAACTTATTAATTTTAATAGAATGAAAGAAAATTAAAGTTCAATAACATCAATAATATTTCCATTCAGAATTTTTCAAAAAATATTAATTTATTTTAAAAACAAGATTTATTTCGCCGAAAAGCGATTAATAGGCAACCATTATAACAGAAGAAAAACAAATTACCAAGATACTAACGCTATCTCCTAACATTATAAGGAATTACTTGAAGCCCATTTAATTCAGACGAAAGTCATCGGGCATCTACTTGATGCACTGTAATCGCACTCCAAGTTTCCCTGTAGAAAATTGAAAAAAATTGAAAATTACACGAAACAATTGAGTCATCCGATTTCTTTCTTGATTTTGTAATTGGATACTAAACAGAATAATATTATTCATTAATCATCAATCATCATCATTCAAAAAAAAAGGAAAAAAACGATCGACGAGCGCTTGTGACTAGTTGAAAACCCAGCGGAAGTGAATCGTGCTTATCAATTTTCAGAAACGAGTGATAAATAAAATGAAAACAAGAAATTTTAAATGTACGAAAATATTCCCAATTTAACGCATTGTGTTCATTGGTGCATCCTTATTTTTTCGAGAAAAATTAGAAAAAAGAACCTAAAGAATCATTTGGAAATGGATAGATCAAATTATTGCGGATGTAAAGGTATAAGAACGTGTTTAAAATGTGAAGAGAAGTATGGATTAAAGGAAAACCATAACCTCATTACCAACGCAGTAAGTCACTTATTTTGTTCAAATAATAGTATATCAGTGTTTGAAAGCAACCCCGTAACTATCATATTTTATAGATCAAAAGTTATCCTTCGTACGTGTTCTGCATATTTTGTGAAAAAGTGTTTGCCGGTCAGAACGCTAACGAATATTTAAATCATCCTAATCATCTAGGAAATGGTTACCAGAAAGTATCAGGTATTTATGTACTTCCAGAATTTATATCAGATGAAGAGGAAAAGCAACTGATGGACGATTTGGATGATTTACCTTGGGATATTTCTCAAAGCGGGCGACGGAAACAGGTGATACATGTGTACAGCTAATAAGCATATTTATGCAATACGTATAACCAAGTAAAACTGCATCGATTAACAATAACCTTTTTTTTTTTTTTTCAGAATTTTGGACCCAATTGTAACTTTAAGAAGCGAAAACTCAAACCTGGAGCTTTCAAAGGGTTTCCTAAAGTTACAGAATTTATTCAGAAAAGATTCAATGAAGTACCATTATTAAAAGGTTATCGAACAATAGAACAATGCTCTTTAGAATATGATCCTCAACGAGGGGCGTCGATTGATCCTCATATCGATGATTGTTGGATATGGGGCGAGCGTATAGTTACCGTTAATCTTTTATCCGACACAGTATTGATTTTGACCAAGTATAAAAGTGATAAATCACGTTATAATTTACATTTAGCTCCCAATATTGCTACTGATTCGGAAGATATCGCTATCAGCATACCAATGCCTAGAAAATCGTTAGTAGTTTTATACGGTGATGCTAGATATAATTGGGAACATTGCATTTTAAGAGAAGATATCAAAAATCGCAGAGTTTGTTTAGCGTATAGAGAATTTACACCGGATTATCTACCTGCAGGCAAGCACGCCAAAGATGGTGAAATTATTCTAAAGTTGGCCGAGAATTTTTGGTGAATAACCCGTGAGTGATTGAAAATTTTTTATTTTTACTTTCCTCATTTTGCTTTTCTTATTTTTTATGTTTTTGTTTTTTTTTTCTTTTGACGTCGGCTACATAAATATGGACTAGTGAGGTTTTCTTACAGTATTATTTGCCTCTTTGATCTTTGATATTGTGCAAGAATACAATATTCGTTATCATTATTGATATAAATTTTCATTCTTCTGTGAAGTTTCTTATATATAAGTGTTGTAATTTATATGGACCATTATTTAATTTATTCAATATATTGACTTTTTGCGCTAGATTTCCATTTATTCGTGTTACGACAGAAAATTTTCCTCGATCAAAAATAAATATCAAATCTATAGTATATTAAAAATGAAAATGTATTAAAATATGACTTGTACTTTTTAAATGATTTTACAAAACATGTTTATATTTTATGTTAAATACGTAAATCATAAGGAACTAAATTTCACTCACTTAGTAGTAAATCGAATTTTCAATGGCCAAATAAATTGGAAAAAAATTACTTAATACGCGATTTATTCAAGTAAATGAAATGGTTAATGGTTCATCAATACTGGTAAAATATCGTACATTTGTCTAAAAATAGAATTTTAAATTATACGTAAATGCAAAAACTTAGCTAGAGGTAATTATTTATTTTCTGGCTTTTCGTTTGGTTCGGGTTCTTCAGATGAAGAAAACAATTCCGAATATGATGGTAACCTAGAATATTCCGGCTCTGGAGCAATTCTTGGCGTTTCTAGATGGGCCGTTATAATACTTTCTTTAACTTCCCACTTGAAGCGATCACGTATTGATTTTTGCTTTCTCAATTGACGTCCAAGTTTGAAAGCGAATATCACACCCAAGAGCTGTTATCGCAAGGTTAAATATTAGTCAATTGATTAGGTACGTGCCGTGCACAATGTTTAATTTATTAATCCTTCTTTTTTGCGTATATACCTGCATAAGCGCGATCATCAGTACCGTCGATGTTAATAATAAACTGCTTTGGTCTAGCAAATATTCCAATTGTGGTAAACATCCCATTCTTTTAACTGCAATGCAAACACCACGATCATAATACGCACAACAAGAAAATGGCGGTAAAATATCGACCGACATCCAATCTTGAGGTCCCATTATACCGCAACAGTGCAACTAAAATCAAAATAAGTCATTCTTATCAAAAAGATAGAAGGAAAAATTGACGAAGGTAGCTAGATACTAAATCAAATTCAACGTTTAAGAATAACATTTGTGTGTTTTAGGTAGGTAGGTAGTGAAGTACTTCGTATTGAAGAGCATCTACAGTATATGCAGTGACTGGATCGGACTCGTAATCCTGTAGAGTTTGGTTCATTGTTTTCACTAACATATCCTCTATTTGATCCTCTAAAATGTATCCAGCGATACCAACCACCGCTTCCATTAGGAAAACTGCCGCCAATAAGATGCAATACTAAAGAACATCGATTAACATGATTACTTTTCTCACATTGTCAGAAAACCATTAATAATTCATAGGTATCTACTATCTAAGTCTATATTATGTATAATGAATAATACGATTGAGTTGATCAAATCGTTCGTTTTACTACTGTAAGATATATATACGTACCACCATTATTGCAGCTACACTCAATTTAAATGCTCCATAGCACCCAAATAGCGCAATAACTAATACCAAAACTCCAATGCTGATTATTACGATTGAAGGAGAGAAAAAACGTGTTTCCACAAATGCAGCATAATCGGTGAATATATTATTGACTGTGCTCCCAACTGATATTAGTATGACACCTGTAAACTGAAAATTTTTCCTCTCAATGATCATCTTGGTTGTTTTCTTTTTTTAAATAACAAATAAGTAAAAATTATTAACGAGAAGTAGGTACATATTTGCGAAATAAAAAACACACCTAATGTTTGGTGCTAGATTTTTCAAAACGTTTTCACAGTTTGCTTTGTATATATATATATTTTTTGTATTGGAGTTCGTTGTTTTACTTACATGTATAAACTTTGATCATTGATCATAGACCTAAACACAGCTTTTCTCAGGGTATTTGTTATATCTATTGCCATTTAAAAAAAAAAAAAAAAGAAAGAAAGAAAGAAATAAACCTACGTACCAAAAATAAATACGCAAATATTGATATATTAATAGCGGCGTAATTGTTATGTAAGTATACTAAAACGTAAGAATGCTCTTTAAAATTTCTCGATTTTAAAAGAACGCGTAGTTCAATATGAAGATAGATGTACAATAATGTAAAAAAATAGATACTTCTACCCAATATACTGTTATTTACGTTATTAGACTAGTTACTAATTATCTATCTATTTAAATTAAAAAACCGATCTAGAATCTTTGTGGAATGTCGATGTAATTCAAAAATCATACTTTGTAATATCAAATAGTAGCCTAAGTACCTAAATTATATGCATATAGACGAGTTCCTTTCTTGATAAAACTCACATCATTTATGTTTATAGATTAATGATCAATTAATCACCTAAAATCTAATCCATTTTTTTTTTTGCTTATCAGGAGTTCGTGTTCCTGGTGAAATAATGTCAATTATTTGCGAATATCGATTTAAGAAATTAGCAGTATGCATTTCTCGAATAACCAAATCACGCATTCAAGTCAAATGTAAACTTTTCACTTGATCCTGATGTCTTGTTTCACACTTCCTCTTCATTTTTTCACTATACTAATCCATTTACTATTATACCTGTGTGTCATTACTTGTAAATACCCAAGTAAGTTGGTTGGTAGATAGAGAAGTAAGTAGCTACTTGAGTACTGGGTGGAGTATTTAAGTGTACATACTAATTTTATATCATTTGTGATAAGCTGTTGAAAAATCTATATTGATTATGAATTTACCTAAGCATTCACTTTATGAATAAAGGTTTTAGGATCCCTGAAACATAAATCATTCTAATGTCGATAGTAACTGTAAATTATATCACATTACAAGTATCTACGTCAAATTGTATGTATTGAATGCCGCATTTTATAACAACTATATCGTTCTGTAGGTACTTCGGCAGCTACCACCTATGTAAGAGTGAAAAATTCTCTCTTTTCCTTTGCACTACATTATAATATTGTTTACATATTCGTGTCTATTGAACAGAATGCTTCGTCATCATTTTGTAATACTTGTCGCAATACTTTTACAAAATTAATATCGTCGCTCGTCACAGATACGTAGGTCTAGGTGCTAGGTAGGTACTTATTTATCAACGCTTTTCATTATCAGAAAGCTCTACCCACATTATTTTTTCAAGTATTCACGAAAACTGTAATTGCTTCAGCCATTTTTGGCTTATTAGACGTTTTTTCTGCTCGTGTAAGCCACAGTTATAAAATAACGTTTTATAGATTATAAAAGTTTAATACGAAACGTAGGTACTCATGGAGTGAAAAATCAACAAAAATACGGTACGAGTTGCGCAAATAACGTCGCGATAGCGATTAGTATGTTTGAACAATACAAAATATTGGTACTCAAGAAAAAAAATGAAGGTACCTGCGTTTTACTCGAATTAATTAACAAAAAATCGTCCTGCTAGTTCAACCATACGGATTTAGCGATATTAATTTTGAAAATACGATATTATTAAAGAATTTCTTCATTTTTCCGAATTACATGCATAAATTGAAAAATTACTAATAAAATTCGATGGACGCAATTGCCTATTATATCTTCTACCAATAATAAATATAACTCTCACAAATGTTGAAAAAAAAAAACAAAAAAAAACGCAGAAACCAAATAGGTAGATAAGAATTCAGAATTTTCTGAGGAAAGATGTTTCGTTTGATTTTATAAATAAAAAAGATACGAAATTTGGTATGTTATGGGATGTACCTTCGTATTTCAAATAACCACGTAGGAACGTGTGTTTTTTATTTCGAAGAAAGATAGGTACCCATTACTGAAACGAAGCTAGTTCTAAACACTGAAAATGCGTATAAAACTTACTGTAAATATCGCATTAAACGCTAATAAAATATGTTGAATACATTTCATGCCCACTGTGGGCTCCAAAGCTTCTAAAACCATGCCGAACGCGAAAAAATTTTCAAATTTACTAATCACATCGACACTGCGAATACACACTTTTGAAACCGCCACAGCAAGTACCTATAGTAGCTTACAACGAAACGTTTGTGCTTGAAGGACGTGTTCAAATAAAAACAACAGATAAGAAATGTTAGGCTGACAGGGGAAGGAGGACGGAAACTATATGTGCATAGTTGACTGCGTTTTTTTTTTCGTGGTATAATACCTACCTGTATACTTTTTTCGCTTTACGTAAAATATATGATTCATTCGTCGCTAGGCTAGGTGAAAATTTCGAAAAAAATTAATTGCAATGCGCATGGTAGATAGCTGTACCTAGTAGAGGTGGTAAACACCTGTTGGGAACTTTTTTTATCTTTCAGTTATCAATCTTAATTTTCAGAAGCAAAACGAAATCGTTCTTATTATTTTATAATTTTTCTATTGGATTGGGTAGGAATAGTGTTCGAAAATAAGAAATGAAACTACTTATTTTATTCTGCATTTCAACGTTATGGAGGAAACGAGGCTGAGATTATATGAACACTTCAAAAGTTCAAAGTACTCGATATTCATTTTAAGGATTGATAAATGTCGCGCATCAAAAAAACAATAGTTCGAAGAATGCGAATTTCTAGAACAGTATCAAAGGGTTTTCATTATTTTCTGATTGGTATAGAAAAAATTCCAGCTGTTTTATCATTTACCTTTGCAAACCCAAATCATTTGTGTAATGTAATATTTGAATTGTTGCACACCTTAACACTTCCCTGCACCTAGAGACGGAAGGTGACTCGACAACACGATACACATAAAATTGTTCATTAAATTACAAATATTGAGATGAAATTTTTGAGTGACATTAATTTATTATGGTTATAAATTGTAGAATTCTATAAGTTCGTCTTCTTGCGATTAATCATTTTATAGTTATTACAAATTGTTGCGATTATATAACATTTCAGGGATTAATGCAGGTATTGTTTATCATGTTTTGCTGAACATCCATTCAGTTTAATAATTATTGAAACATTCGAAGTAGGCATTTAGTTATTATTTTATACAATTTGAAGTTTATACTCGTCTAGTTTTTAATGAATTGAAAACATGGTTACTTTAATCATTTTTTCGACAGGACAACACGAATTGCAGTCAAATACAAAAGAAAACTCGTATATTATGGTAAGTACATTTTACAAACATGAATACTGAAAAGTATTATATCACAATGATCCACATAGGTACATAAAGAATTTGAGATTTATGATAAAAATAACTCACACAATAATAAGTATACATACATATTGGACACACGATATCGGTTCAGTGATCAAAAATTAATTCAGAATAAATGATTCAACATTATAAAAAAAAAAAAGAACCAATATTCGTTACGTTAAGTAAGTTAAACATCTAATAAATATTAATAAAAAGATTGCCGAATAAAAATACCACAAAACTAATAGATAATTACAATACTGCACGATAGTCAAAATATGATAAATATACAAAGAAAAAAAATCATTGCAAGAAAATATACGAAGGTATGTAGGTGTAATTGTAAATATGTAACTTCACGCAAAATTTATTGGTACTAATATAACACAGCCTGAACTTTTTAATTTATTGAATGAATAAGTTCTTTATATCTTTTGTTGAATTACGGATAGGTACAATGTAGATGTACTTGGTACAGGATACACGTACCCGTACATCATGTTCTATTTTCAGTTCATTCGAGTGTGAAGTGAAATAAGCAAAATACGCGTATTATGAATTGTTTAAATAAACGGATAAACAATGTTCTATTATTTATGTATGCGTAATAAAGGAAGACAAGATTTTCCACACGTTATCACTCATTCAACAAAAGCAATTCCATCATTTTTGTATCAATACAATACAAAACTTACGTACCATGATAGTTTACCACAATTGTATTAAATTTAGATACATTTCAATTGTTGATATCCTAAAAGGTATGTAAAAACGTTTACTTACATTTCGACATCGAACAGAAGTATTACCATTTTTACCCCTGACAAAATGTCAACTTTGTTAGACCGTAGTTTCTGAATCATTCCATTTGTATTTAGCTTCACTTAAACTTCCGGAAGAATTGGTGCGAAACATTTTTTTCATTTTTTCAACCGAATTTTCTTGATAGTTACGTTCGTTAACGTATGAAAGTGAACAGAAAACTTCTGGGTTTGTAGCGTGTAAAGATTCTGTGCTAGAACGAAAGTGTGTTTCTTGGCTTTCTGAACTTCGAACTGATGATGGCGACTGTAGATCAATAGAACTCAACGCTTTCGCGTTTACTTCTCTTTTGTTTTCGCTACATGTAAATAAATTCCGAATTCATGAAAGCAATTAATGATATTTTTTCGTCGTATTTTGTACGTAGTTTATAAATATGTATAGAATGAAGATGAATGTGAGTAGGTCCTAGGTATACTTGGGAATCTGGGTACAATGAAATGAAAGAATACGTCGCGATGAATTGTAATGATTCGTTATTGCATCATTTCAAATACTATACTAATAAGATACAAATACCTACGGATCAGTGCGTAGAATTTATACATAATAACAAAGAAACGTTTTTGGAAAAGCGGGTAAATAATACTTACTGTAGCAAATTCAAATCAATGTTTATCTAAATAAAAAGATTACAACGACAATTTCTGAATCTGCGTACAATTATACTCACCTACGATACGAGTCCCGATTAGGAGTCGAAGAATAAGAAACTAAAGGAGTATTTTCATCATCATCAGTATCTTCCACAGAACCACTAAGAGCTGGCGTGATTGTCAAAACTGGCATTTTACCATTTAACGGTTGCGCTAATGAGCTTTGAGGTTTATCATTGTTGTCCACCAATAAATTAGTGTACGCTCCCCGCTAAATAAAAAAACGAATAAAGTAATCATTTATCCAGAGCTGATTATTGCAATATCATTTAAATACAGTGTGTTCGATTGATTCTGAAACCCCTTCCCCTTAGCTAAATGAGAATTTTTTGTTTTAAAAATGTGAAGTTGGCAACTTGTTTCCAAAAATACTCATAAGAGGTGTTGGAAAATGGAATTACAGGGTGTCTAAGAATATTGGGTAACGCAAGCGCAAAAATTCTCTGGCTAAACAATAAATGTTATAAAATTTCAAATTTTAAGCTGTTTAATATTGCTTAAATTCTTCAACTAAAAAACAATATTTAATTTCTACGGATTTTCAGCGTGTATTACCAAATTGAGATTTATTCGTTCATTTGATGAAAAATATATCCGATTACAGGGGTATGAAAAAGGGATTTTAGCGTTTGCGTCCCGATATTCTTAGACATCTTATACATTGAAACTAGTTTCCAACCTCAAATCTTTAACAAGAAAAATTCTGATTTTGATAGAAGCAGGAGGTGTCAGAATTAATCGAACACGCTGCATTAGGTACCTATTTACTTGATTATCGTAACTTACTCTGAGATTAGTATCATCTACGGAGCAAGATCTTATAACCGAAGCATGAGCAGCTTTTTTCTCTTCGAGAGTTAATATTTCTTCAAGGTCCTCAGGTTTAGCAATTAATAACGATGATGGTCTACACTTATTCGTACAAGATTCCTGTAAAATGTAATAAGTATGCTTTATTATTAATTTGAAAAAAAATAATACGCGTTAGTTTCATCGTAATAAAAATATTAAAGCACACAAATGCATCAAGTGTAATTGAAATAATTTTAGAAATTGTTAAAATGCAAATTAAACAACAATATTGAAGCGTACCCGATCACTCGATTTCCTTCTGATTAGAGTGGGCGTACTACATGCGGAATCAGTTGTATTAGAAATAATTATATCGTTAGTGAACCAATTTTGAATAGTGCATACTGGTGACCAATGCGGACCAACAGGTGAACTCTATGTAACAAATTGCCAAATTATCTATGAATTTGCAATTTTCATAACAAAAAGCAGCAGCACTTGCTTTGCATAAACGAGTGCATTTCTTACATAAATACATTCACACAAGGTGAGGATAACTAGCTTTTTTTTTAGTGAAAAACATTTAGTTAAATGTCATTGTATTAAACAGTATACTTTGAATCAGTTAAATTTTCATTTTGACTGTTTAACTTTTTAATCAGAAAAGTGGCAATAAAGTTTGCTCAAAACAATAAGATACGATATGTCGTGAGAAATAAACATTAAATGAATATTTCAACCATCGGAATAGCAGATATAAAAATCAATCTTTTTTTTTCTTTCTATTCAAAGTATAAATAAGTATAACAAATTTAAGTATTAAAATTGAAAACTACGACGAGACAAATCATAGTACACAATTCTATCAGTAAGTTTAAAATTTACAAGCGCTTTGTTAAGGTCGTAAATCTTAACACCTAATTTATTTATGAGTAAGTTAAGAAGCTCAAACTGTTCAAAGTCAAGCAGTTTTTCTCTTCTTTGTTTTATCAGGTAATTCAGTATCGAACCAAACGTCAAATTTCAATAAACTGATGACGTCATACAAATATTTTAAAATTACTTGTAAAACAATGGCATCAGTTTCCAAATTCATTTTCTTTTCGTTTTCAATTGCTTTTAACTCTTCTTCTTCTTCCTCTTCATTCCAGTCTGAAAATATAAGTACAAATACATATGTATGAATTTCTTAATAGGTAGAGATAACGACTATGTTATGTTCTAAAAGAAAAAAAAAAGATTAATGAATACTTCAATTATCAAATTATAAACAAAAACTTAATTTCTTATCACAAAATAAATAGATACTTGCATTAAATGATAAAATTTGAATTCATTATAATTTCAAATAAGCAGGTTAATTTCTAAATTTCAAGTTAGCAGTATAGTGAAGAAAGTCATTGAATGAAGATTAATAAAGCGTGGTATGAATCAGGTAAGTTAAGCATACAATGTTATTTTCTTGGAGAAATATCCAATGATTTTAATTTTTATCAAACGTGATTTTTCAGTGCAGAAGTATTCATATGTAAGAAGTTTTCTTCGATTTACTGAGTCATTTAAAATCAATCAATACGAAAGTTACAGATCGTGCTCAATTCAAAAAATTAATTCGCCATTAATTTTCGTACTTCAATTTCCGTTTCATTCAAGGTCAAAACGATTTAATTTTTGTTACACATTTTACAGTGTAGATGTATGTATTAATAAAACGCAAATTGACAAAGAGTCTAAACATAAGTAGATAGCGATCATCTTAAACGTTTTATGCATGGTACTCGGTAAAAAAAAAATGAATAGGACAACCGAAATGGTAGGTAAGTCAAAATCACATCGGCATCACTTAAATGGGTATGCATACTGAGATCACTATGTTATACTTCATTTAGTTTTGATCAACTACCCCGCATAAAGATAGCACAGGTAAGCATAATTCGCTAAGAGAAGGGTAAATGTAATGAGGAACTTTTTCGAAGCGATCGAGTTACTTAATCAAAACCAAGTTTCCAAATGAATAGCCAAAACGCGACTGCCAGAATTGAAAGCAAGAGCACAAAACAAACCGAATTCAGATCTTTCACCGAAATTGTTACGGAAGCAGAAAAAGGTAAGTTGGTAAGTAAGTCAGTAAACAGATACATAATATCAGTGTATAAAATGGTAAACCACCAATTTCAATTGCTTTTCCCCTAAAATACTGTAACAAAAATGATCCTAAAACTTTACAAATACTTTAGTCTAGCGATATGAATTTCCATATAGTAGATAATCAGGATAAATTTTATACATCGCATTCCAAGTTGGAGATTGAATATTGGAAAAAATGCAATGATCCAGTTAAAATTCAAAATTGAAAAAATTTTAAAGCAAAATGGGAACTGTTGTTTTAGAAGTACTAAGCATTATGCAATAAATTAGCAGAAAAGAAAATTTAACGCAACAATTTCAGTTCTTCTAAATGTAGAAAGAATTCATTAAAAAAAAATATTTCTATAGAGTAGACTGGAAGAATGAGTATTATTCAAAGCAGGATAAGAGACTTGAGATAGATAATCAGTTAATGGACATTTGGAAATTTACAGTCCATTCAATTTAAATTGAGTTCTCACTACTACAAACACAATTATGTATTACAAGCCAATCAGATTTCTGTAAATCCAATATTAAGCGCACATTTCTATTAATTAAATTGGTGCATAGCATATTATTTACATTTTTGTTCCGATAACCGAAGAAAGTTAATTAATTACTGATATTTGCACTCCCACGACAGTAGCGAAATAAAAATTTAAGCGAGTAAAGTTCAAAAAACACTAATCAGTACTTTTAGAGTAAAATACTTCTAATGGGAGAGAAGGTCAAAATGAAGAAAATTATAAAGAAGCGACTGATCAAATAGCCACAAAAAACTTGTTCGGCCATCTATCATCGGAACTTCTGCAGATTAAAATTTAATCAAAAAGCAAATTGACCACATAAAGAAATATATAATGCACACTCGCAAAGTAACTAAATCCAGTGTAAATTAGGTTTAGTTCGTATCTCCTTTCACCGATTTGAAAACATTTATGCGTGCAAAATAATAAGCTGGTTAAAACTATTAAATTATTGTAATGTAATATAAAACGCATTTCATTTTATTCATTCTAATTGGTCGATTAAACTTTTTTTTCGCAAACAAGTTCTTATTATTTCCTAAAAATTCACAACAAATAAAAAGCATTAAATAATTTTCGAACTAGGAAAAGAAACACACTACAATAATAAACACCTACAAATGTATTAATACCAATGATAAACATTAAAAAAAAATTAAATATAATTCAAAAATAATTATATAAACGACTATTCCCAACATAATAACCAGTTGAAATGAAAATTAACCGGTTGTATTCACACATTCACCAATTCTATAATTAAAAAAAAAAAAAAAATCGAAAACGGAAAGTATTGAAATGAAAAAATGAAATTAAAACTACAACACTGCACCGAATAAAATCAAAATCTATTCGCAAAAATAGTAACAATACTAAAATGCACGCAAAGTGTGGGTGCTTAAAGCGCAGGTAATTTTAAACGTGCAAACATATTCAAGCGAATGCAAAGCGATGTTAGTGCTATTCAGATACTAAATGATACGCTATGTGATTCATCCGATGAACAATAATCATCCGGCTCTACAGGTATACAGGTATATTCAGCGAATAATCTCGCCACTCGCTCACCTGCATCACCTTCAGGTAACGGCAAAGTAGGAGCTTTTGGTTTCGTGTCTTCGGTTTCTTCGAGTACATCTTCGCATGCTTCTTCGTTCAGGGTTTGTAAAGCTCCGCAAATCAGCTGATCTTCCATTGTAACCTGAGTATTTAGAAAATAAAAAAAAAATGCATAATTCATTTACCAGAAGATCATTTCATCAGTTGTATAAATACACGACTATATTTTACTTGTTTCTCAGTTTCCGTTTGTTTTGTATTTTGTCTAGATTTATTGTCCGTTTGATCTTGATTTAATACAGTAGTACTTTTTGTATGTGATCCTAAAAAAAATGTTTTTATGTTTTTCTATGATTCCTCTTTTCCATATGACTAAATTATTTTTTGAATATCATAACTTGCCTTTTCTTTCAAGAGCGCTACTCGATGGTTGATGTTGCACGTTTTGATGGAATTTAACATTTTTAGTATCTTCAGTATCGGTGTGCAAGAATTGTTGTTCTCTTAAGCTTAGTATTAATACTTTGAATAATTCCCAATCTCCAAACGTCATATCCATGGTCTAAAAAAATAATAAATAATCCACAATATGATCAAATTATGATAGAAATCTTAAATGTTGATTTAAATTCCAGTATACCTTTTTCAAATCATCCAAATCACAGTAGAATAATACGGAACCGGTGATATTATTTTTCTTAATAGTAGCAATGTATTTATCAAGATGCGGACTATACTGAAGCTCCTTCATGTTTTTCAGTAGATCGCTAACACCGTCCATATTTAACGTTATCAATTTTACATTTGTTAAATCGTCCTGGTATTTAAAAAAAAATAATATATATATATATATATATATTAATTTAACATCAAATATCAACATTTTGCGGTAATAAATCACGATGCAGTTACCAAAATGAACGAAGAAGCGACAGGAGCGCAATACGATTTAGGTACCGGATCAAAAATCCAACCAGATGGGTTGATCGGATTTACAAATGGTGTAGTGATTGCAGGGTTCAAACTAGTCCAAGGAGGAGGTGTTGGTATAAAAGGCGGTGGTATAGTGGGCTGATGAAGCACGGAATTTATGGTTGGTTTGTAAGGTACACGTGGCTACAAATAAAAGGAAACGTACTTACATAATGTACATTTATGGTTTTTTCATTTTTTCAAATTTTAAATAAATAAAAGTATTGAAGTGCTTACTTCACGTCGCATAAAAGGCGGCTTCCTCATATTGTACCATGGATTCTCGTTCGGTATAGGTTGACTTTGAGTATTATTATCGGCCAACCACGATAATCCAAAATCACCGCCACCATTGTACGCCATCATAGTAGTATCTTCGAATTTCTGCTGTTTCTCTTTGATTACTTTTTTAATATACGGATCCAGATTTATTGTAAAAGGTAAGAAAATTCTTAAATTGGCAACTTGCAAGCTGGATCGGTGATATTTCAAAAATATATTAAATTTTTTCTCATCTCGGTCAAATTCTAACAAAGGTTCCACTTCTTTTGAAATAGGTAATTGGGAGCGAATTCTGCAATTGAAAATATTCCAAAAAATCACGTCCGTATTTGATAACACTCGAATGCTCATTTCACCGACTTACTTATCGTAGACCGTTTTTAAAGGTACAGAATCATCTAAGCTGTCTTCGTGAGTTTCGTGGTATAAAATTATGCACGTTGTTCTGTACGGCCACTGTTCAGTTATATTGACCCAAGAAGCCAAATGATACCAATTGAAATCAATTTGAAAAGATTTCAATAAGCGACCTTTACGAAAAAAAAAACAAACAAACAATAATCAAAGTAATTGGTAATATTCTTTAAAACATTGAAATGGTAAAGAATTAATTTACACACCAGTGACACAGGCTACGTTCATCAATCTTCTCATACTTCTTGGATTAATCTCGCTGAAGTAATCATCGGAGCATAACATATGTGTCAGGTCTTGAGCGCCCCCCATTCGATTCAAGTTACTGGCTATACTACTAGCCACACTGTCGCTAAGTTTTAGTTTCCTTGAACCACCCTTAGCGTTTCGAGATAACGCAGATAAACCAGGTCCGCTCGTGGGTACTTTTAATTTTTCATTACTACTAACACCCGATTCGTTGGACATTCTTCTATTGATCGCTTGCTACAGTAAATGATTTTTATTCGTTGATAGTTCGTTCTGGTCTACATACAAAACAAAGGAAATTCACTCACATCGTCTACTCGTTCAAGCATCTGGTTGGAAAAACTTTTTCTTTGGTGATGGCTGCATTTTTGAGCTATTTTAACTTTTCTTAAGCTAGAATTTTGTAAATAAAATGGTAACTGGACAAGATTGCGTAAATAGTCGTGACCACCGATGTTTGTCTCACTTAATAATTTACGACTGTTTACTTCAATCATCTGAAACATCAGTTGCACGTAAATTATAGCATGGTGTTTAAATTTCGATGAAGGAAGTCGCCTTTATTATTATTTACCTTTGAAATTATGAAAGGATCAATTGATAAAAAGATAATAAAAGGAGTATCAGTTTCTGAAAATAACACATTCACCGTATCCAACACTAACAAGACTTTATCTTGTTCACAACTATCTAATCCGTCAATTATCACAACCATACGAGATTGCTGCTTAGAAAATCCATCTAAACATCTTATCTGCGTATAAAAAGTTACATGAGTTTTTCAAATATTGATTCGAAAATCATACAAAGAATGTGTACAGTTACATGGAGAATACTCACCATATTTATCATTAATTGAACTTCAGCTTTTAAAGCTTCCATGAAACCGGCAGATTTAATATTTGGTAAATTGGCGACAGCCTTTTGTATGTGTTTCCTTTGAGGAAACATCAAAGCTTTGAATATGTGAGTGAATGTGTAAATATTCGAAACAACGCAAAATGCCACGAATATGGCGCAAGTGGTTATTATTGCGTTTTTCGTGGTCTCCGAAAAGAATTCTTTAATAAAGCTATAAGACAAAACATTCGAAGTTGAGCTATAAGCCTATAATAATATACTTGAAATATATTTAGAAAGAGGTGCAAAACCATGGAGAATTGAAAACGTTCTTTACGACGATTCTAAAAATTGAATTTTTATAAAGTTTTAATGATTTAAAATACATCTTTACGCCGTCATGATCATTTCACCGAAAATTGAGAGAAAGAGAAAATGCGATTACCTAATCGTAGAAAGGAGGACGAGGAGAGGATTACATTGTTTTTAACTAACGTACGTTCTTTCCATCGCGTACATTCAACGTCATATGAAAAAAATTCAAAAATTACATATTTTACAAATATACAATTTTTCATTATCAATTTGACGTAGGAAGATTATCGATTTAAGCAAAAAACATAATTATTGCTGTGAAATTTGATTACCACAGCTACTTAGCAAAGATAATGTACAAAAAAATGAAATTAACAATAGGAGTAATCCTACGATAAGTTCTCAACAAGAATTGATTATGCTCACGTACATACCACGTGAACACTATTAAAACGTCTACAACGCATCGTATTCAATTACGCGATAAAATGACGGGCACCTATCATTTTTTTGAAAGAAATTTTTCACAATTTTCTTATCATTAAAATTTTATTATAACTGACGAATCGATAAGTTTTCTTTTTACTTTCGTAATTTTAAAATTTAGGTAGTGTACTGAAAATACTCACCCTTGGTCGGAGTGTAAAAATAACGCGATACTGACTAAAATAATACTGACTAAATTCAGTTCAAATAATACAATGCTCGGAATGCAACATAATTTTCTCCAAGCCCAACTCGCTTGTCTTTTAGCTGGAAAAAATTAATTCGGTTATGGAAGTTTTTTAAATTCTTTTTTCTTTTTTCATTCGATAAATATTCTTCATTACAAACCTGGTTTCGGAGTAAAAGCTCGATAAAGACGAGTAGGAAAAGTCCCATGATCATTTTCGATAGCGTCGAATAACGAGCCTATAATATTAACAACGATGTTTTCTCCCGCACTTGTAGTAGTAACTTTGGTCTGATTAGCGAAGTAATACCTATTAATATTAATGGCGTATTTACTCGTATGATATCATCGTTACACAAACCCAGAGAAAAAGTGCCGACAGTGAAGAGGGCAACAGATCAAAATGTTTATAATTTACAGACCCGTATCATTTAGTGGAATACAAATTATTCAAAAACGAATTATTCCGAATATTGCTTATTATATAACCCGTACACTGGGTATTTTTTCAAAATAATACGATAAATAATAATTAAAAATCTAACTAATTACTTGATAGGAACAACTGTCGATGAACGACTGGCTGCTTGATTTGGAGGATGGCAAAAAAGTATTTGCAATATTAATCTGATGTAGTTCATTTTTTGAGTTAGCATCAAATTGATAGTGTATAAAAAATTAATTCTGAAATGAACGGAAATAACGTTAAAATAACTCTTACGATTTTAAATATATTTATGTACTGACTTACTTAGTTCCGAAATAATAAATAAGTAGCAACCAACAATAGAAAAATAATGTGATGCATGAAAACGAATATACTCCATAAATCCAGTCTTTGGTAATTAAAATGGTAGCGATTCCAATTAAAAAAGTGAAATGTAAAATAATAATAGCCAAAAGCCACTGAAATTCAAACATCGGAAATAGCCATTGTCGACTGAAATTTTTCAATTCCTCTGTAAAAAGTAATCAATTATTGAAATTTCATTCGCTGAATGGGTAACCCAAAAACTCATTATTTTTACCTTTTACTTTATTTAGCAAGAAAGATTTCCCGCTACCCCATTTGGCATAGAGACCTATTGTAATCGGCATCGATATATCCGGTTCGCTTAAAATAGCCGCTAAAGCGCAGCTATATAGATCATATCCTAAACTATTTTCATTCTCGGCATTCGAGTTCATCGCTCTGGCTCCGTATATTTGATGCATTACTGGTTTTTCATCATCGTAATCAATTTGATAAGGCGTTTCGCCAACGCTATTCGGACAATTAAGCAGATGAGCGTTTCTCACATCGCTTATCAATAACTCTGTAATTGTTTTTGATCTAGCTCTTATTGCTATATGTAACGGATTGTCTCCTCTTTTATCGCGTACATCTACTTTTGCTCCGGCATCTTGTAGCATTTTCACAGCCTGATAATTGTGGTATCTAACCGCACGTAACATTGATGTGTCTCCATCCTAAAATTATCATCGCGAAACAATAATTAGGTATTCAATCGAAAGGTTAAAAATCGAACTTGGCGTCAATAAGTGAAAAATAACAATTTTACAACGCATTTCTTCAATAAAAATTCCAACTCTTACGAAAACAATTAACGAAAATTCGCAGAATATTTTCTGCTTTAGATGCAATTTACATCATAAATGAAGTAAAAACTAAACAGATGTCATTAACCGAAACGATCCTAGACTATTTGAAATACTGAATTACAATTGGCCTATGGAATGTGACGTCACCAAATTATTGCGAAAAATAAACAAAACAAAGAATAAAACGTCTGGTTTAGATGCATGTCAGCAACATTATTTTTCCCAAGAAGCAACCCCACGAATTTTTTTACATGTTTCATTTTAGTAACGATAAGAGTCCGAATCGAATTATAATGAAAGTTTTATAAAATTAACTTACTTTGGCAGGAATTTCTAGATCCGGTTTAGCATCCAACAGTAATTTAAGGATCGCGTGATTTCCTTTTTCAACGGCGCAAAAAACAGCAGTTTTATTATCCTGTAATAATTTAAAATTATTTCATTATTGCCAGAACGAAAAAGAAAACAGGTCAATTGAAACGTTTCGATAGAACTTACTTTACCAACAATATTGACATCAGCATATCTTTTTAAAAGAGCTTCAGTGATCGAACGATGTCCATTTTTAACAGCATAAATAAGATTTGAATCCCTAGTTTTATCCTGAAATCAAATTGATCTTACGCTATCAAGTACTGAGTAATGAAACTTCAAAAAGAACTCAGATAATTACTTGAATATTAATATAAGCTCCTGCATCCAACAATGCAATAGCGATATCATAAAAACCATCTCGACAAGCGATGGTTAACGCAGAACAGCCATCTTTATCAGTACAATTTACATTCGCTTTGCGTTCAATTAAAAATTCTACCATTTCGACGTGATTACCCATTGCAGCAACGATTAAAGGAGTCCAACAGTACTATTGAAGGATAAGGATGTAGAATAGCGTTATCGAAAGTTTAAAATTCGCACAATATGATATAACCATTAACCTACCATTCCCGAAGCGTCAATATTTGCACCACGTTCCAAGTAACACTTCGCTGCTTCCAGGTCCCCTTTTCTAGCCGCCCATATTAAAGCCGTAGTTCCGAATTTATCTCTCATGGTAACTTTAGCACCTTTTGATACTAAAAATTTGGCGATATTTGTATGGCCTCGTCCTGTGGCCCACATTAAAGCGGTTACATGATGTACGCCACTGGCATTCACATCAGCTCCTCTGTTAACGAGTGCAGTTACCGTATCCTCCCTACCTTTGTAACAAGCCCATATCAGAGCTGTCCATGAACCCTAAAAATAACGTGAACTTTAATCGACTAGTTTAATTTTCAAATTAATTTATCAGTAATTTATAAGTATTACGATATCTTTATGTTCCAGTTCGGCATTGTGGTCAATTAGTGCCAGACAAACATCGGTATAACCTTCCTTCGCTGCCAGACCCAACGGGCACCAGTTATCCTATGTACAAAATTATATATATTTTTTTAGTGCTCGTTCCATTATAAAATTTTATTTTATAAATACTCACACAGTCGGGAATATTAGGATCAGCGCCATGATTCAAAAGTTCACGAACAAAACGTAATTTACCACACGATGCGGCAAAATGCAACGCCGTAGCTCCGTTCTACAAGTAAAAACCTCAATTATTTGATATTGAGATTAAATATAGGTAGCTTATGAATTTAAAAAAACAATCACCTCATCTCGATCGTCAACAATAACTCGTTTATTGTTCAAGAAGGCACAAAAATCATCGTAATGGTCTTCGTGAATATATTCGACAAGAGTCTTGTAGCTTACAGATACCATCGAGTCAGAGCGGATTAAATTCTTTAAAATCAAAAACAAAGGCAGATATAAACAAATGCGGAATCAAAAATGCATACAAAGAATCGTGGGTTTATTCGCGAATTGAATTCTGGTAAAAATTTATGATTTGATTTCAGATCATGTGAGCAATTGTGTGAGCAGTTACGAAATGTGAATAGGATATCATGTTTCGTAAGCGTTTGAGAACGATTTAATTAAATATTCTATGCTTTCAAAATATATTTTGAAAAGTATTTGATATGCACCTAATCATCAATAATTCAATGACAAACATGAGACAATTCACGAATATAATTTCACGATTAATTCAACAAATAGTAATATAACTATACCATTACCTACTATATTTCATCAATTCATCGTAAAAAAAAAGAAAACTGAATTAGCTATACCTTATCATTAAGGTAATATGTGAGTAAATTAGTAAATTAAAGAACACTTCAATAAAAATGAATGACAAACTCAATAAGTAGAACAATAATATTTACAAGATCAATTTTCGTCGACGGAAGTTCAGAAGTTTTTGTTCTTATTTAAGTTTACGATAGCAGAGAATAATACTACACATGCTGATTAATAGAAATAATTCAACTTCGGTCAATTACGAGTTGTTTTGTTTAAATACCGCAAATGATTCATTTCTTGATTAATAAGGCGTTAGTACTTCTCTCAAACATCACATAATGTTCAATAAGAAAAGCATTCTTTCTCAACCTATTTAGAAAAACTTTTTTCAATGGAAGCAACACATTATCAGCACAATTAGTGTATACAATCTCTCATAATATATAGATGTTTTTCACTAACCGACGAACCAGATAACTTTCTTAAAGCTTGGATACTAAATTTTCTCGGAAAGTATAAGAATTTATGTTCAGAAACGTGATCAAACGAAGGAGCTGTTACAGTAAGTGAAGGTAAAGGTAACGTTAAAGTTGATGTATTAAGTGTGCTATCGCTGTGCCATGTAGGATTTTTTTTAGTAGAACTTGCAGGTATTTTTAAATCGCAAGATGGCAAGATCATACTAAAGGTATCTTCGTTGCTTGATTTTTCTTCGTCCATATTGTAAGAGAAGAAAATATGAATTTTTCTGAATGATGAATGAATTTGTTGCAATTCAAAGTTCTCGCATGTAACGCCTGTTTCGTAGAAACATGTTTCATTAGTCGTTAGAAAATAAACTCATTAAAATTTACCTTTTGACGATTGCTAAGCACAGATTTTAAAGACGAATAACGAAACGTGCTACCATATACTGGCTTGAATGCCATAATTAAAGGTAGAAATTCTTCATTTTTATGCGAACTGTCTGAAGTAGACGCAATCGAATTTGACGAAGACTGATTCATCGAAATTTATTATGTATTTTTAGACAAAAGAAAAGTAAATTAATTCAAAGTTATTAACTAACGCACGTCGATGAAAACATCAACTTCATAACGCACGAAAAAATCTCAACGAAGTAGTAACAAATTTAACGAGAATCATCTCGAATAAAAAATGGTAGTAAATCATTCTCGAGTTCTTTTTTTTCGTGACAGTTTAAATATCAACATGTTCTACCACTAAACAAACTTTATCACTGATGAATTTTCAAACAATGTTAAAAACGATCAAATAAAAATATGCGTACGTATTGTAATACATAACATGTACCAACTAATATAAATCTCACATGCAACTGAGTAACCAAAAAAATGGGATTGTGTAACAGGTATTATCGTGAATTTATAGCTGGGTTCCGGACTCCTCACTCTACTACCTTATTCGATAGGGATGCCTATAGAGAAAGGTTCAAAGGTTTATCTATAAATAAGCAAGATATGAGATAAAAATGGCAATAAAATAACGACCAAGAACTACTCAATATTATTCTTTACATCTCACACAGATTAATTTTGCTACACATTCAGTTTATCAACAAAATATAATAAAAAATATGATAACGTCAATTTTTTTACCAAAAAGATACCTTCTTTATAGCAGAATGTATAACAAAAATGAATATTTTGGAATTTTAATGAGACGCTCAGGTTGTGGTTCAAAAAAGTTATTTCCTGAAAGGTTCAAAAATCACTCATGAATTCGCCTCAGACTCCTGAAACGAATCATAACATACATAAACCGAACTGTGTATGATTAATAACTATGTAGAATTGATGCATATCGAACCAAAGATTGCATGTTTCCGTTTACAAAGATTCCGATATCATAAAAAATGAGCCTAATGAACATGAAAGTTTCGAGAAAAATTTCGGAGAATAGAACATTTTCGAAATTCATGGTTTTTATCACATTTACCATCTTTAATACTTATTACTCAAACAAGAAGAAAGAATAAGATGGACACTGAAAAATTGAAGTAGTAACCAAAGTATTGTGATTAAACGCTTACTTTTAATGAAAATTCCAAAGGTCCAATAGATTATTGAGAACTGTTTTTCACATAATTCAACTGAACAGTTCAGTTCAATAATATCATTGCTATGTATTAATCTTTACACTTATACTTGAGAATTTTATAGGTGATATTATTAGTAAGGTTTCTTCGAAATAAAAAATTTTCGAAAAAGATTGTTATCAGCTGCCATCTTATCAAATTTAAAAGCATAGACGTTTAATTTTCAGATCGCCATATAAATCTTTTCAATGGAACAAATTAAAAATATTGAAAAGCCAAAAACTAAATTTTGTTTCATCTATTTACACATCTATGATCTATGCACAACATTTTTTTAGTTCATCAAATTTTATCCAATAGATTTAAAAACTATAAAAACTTTTTTAAAAATTCGAATCAATTGAGTTTTTTTCTTCAACTATAATATTTCCAGCGTAAATGGTGTTATCGTAATGAAACGCGATTAATGTTTTTGATGTAGATGAAACTTTAAATTATTGATGTATAAATAATGATGTTTTCCGTTCGTTGTGCTCTCAAAAACGTTCTATCATTATCAAATAAGCAATGTGTCCAGATACCCGTAAAACAAGTAATTCCTAGTACTTTCATTCACACCACTCCGGCTTCATTCGATTGGAATGTTGCACATCTGTGTCTACCTAAATCTTTACATAATCGGCTATGGAGAAAAGTAATTTACCCCAAAAAGTACACGATAGAACCACTTCCAGTCAAAAATATGGCCGGAAGAGATCCAGTTACTGGTAAGACATTAATCTCGTCTGTATTCTCATTTTCTTAATCTTTAATACGTATTGTGTGTCATTTAGGACGAGTTGTAGTAGCAACCATTGGCGGTGGTATAAAACACAAGTATCATTGGATTGATTGGCACAGAAAGGGACCGAATGTTGAAGGAGAATATTATTTTGAAAAAGTTATCGAAATAATTGACGATGGGTGTAGAACCGCGAAAGTAGCGTTAGTAGGGAGTGGTAATAAATTACGTTATATTATTGCCACTGTAAATATGAAGCCTGGAGATATCATCAAAACATCGGAATTTATTCCTCGAGCAACTGGTAATTTTCATTATGCAATCCTAACATACATTTACGAATTTGTAATTTTGTATCCCGATTGTTTTAATAACAGTTTTACCGAATGAAGGCGATGCTTTTCCTTTGGGCGCTTTGCCTATCGGGACGCAAGTAAATTGTATTGAAAAAGTTCCTGGTAGTGGTGGATTTTTCATTCATGCTGCCGGTGCTGTGGCAACGATTTTGCGAAAAGTAAATGATAGAGTAATTGTTAAGATGCCTTCAAAGCTGGAAATTTCTTTCAATGAAAGATGTATGGCCACTGTTGGTAAGAATCGAGCGCAGTGTGATTATCTTCAGAGAGCAAAATTTCTTAGTTTACTGAGTTCAATTATGTTGATTGTAATATAGGACAGATATCTAATATTGAACATGGAAGCACTCCGATTGGAAGTCCTAATAAACATAGACAAATGGGACGTAGACCCAGATCTGGATTGTGGCACAGAAAAACCGGAAGATTTGGCAGAAAAATTAAGCCTCCTCCTCCTGTCCTTGTAATGAAACCATTAGAGAAGCCTGATTGCGTATATAGACGGTTAACGTTGGATCATCTTAAACTAAGATATCCTTCAAATATGGGATTAGTTGATGTTCCCACCGAAAATTCATGGAAAGATGTTTCAACCGAAGAAGATCGCTTCTAATTTGTTTTATCGAATTTTCGTGTAAACAGTTATGTATGTTTTATTATTAAATTGTTTTAAAAATGTAACTAATTTGTTGCTTCAATTTATTCCCGGAAAAGTGTAAATTCATCAATCCGTCATTGAATACCTAAATCGTTTTTAAATGCAGAAATCTCTAATGTGTGATAGCGTACACATTGTAAATGCAAAGTTTAGAGAACTTCTTGGTGTTGACGGTTCGAACAGTAAAAGGTACAAAATCAAGTGAAATCTTATAATTTAATTAGTACCATTTACTGTAATCGACAATTACTAATAACCTGTAACTAACTTGAGTGAAACATCCTTTATTTATTTTTGTTTCATTCTTTCGTTTTTCCAGTTTTTCTACGCTTTTTCATTTTCTGCATTTTAATTTATAACTTTTAAATTTCGGCAAAAAAAATTGATTCGCACAATGTTCATTTTGTGAATCGTTCAACGAACGAATTGATATGAGCGAGTGAAAAACAGATAAGAATAGAAATTTCTGCGAGATGTTTAAAGTAAAATTAATTTGAATGTTTAATAGTTTTATATCGTATAAATTATGTAAATATTTTTGAATTAAAATTATTATTCTTCATTGATGCATCAAGCACTAGCGACATTTAGTTATAGTGTTGCCTAGTTATCAATTCATATCTCAAATAATTTGGTTTGTCACCTTACTGATTTCAATGCATAGCCCCAGATTTTTCTGAGTAAAAGTAAATTTCATTTTGATTTAGAACTGATTTTGAGATAATATAAAGCGTAATAAAATTTCTGTTTTGCAGTTTTCGTCATCTGGTGAAATGAATTTACTTCGCGGGTGCTTCAGTTTGATTTGCAAACAAGGGGTTTTTGGACAACTCTCTCAAAATTTTGAACCTCTTTGCTCTTCAATTTTAGGTAAGTCTTTACTTCTGTTGTCTAAAATTTACTAGAATTTTTGTCGCGTGTTAATTAAGAAGACAATTCTATGTGTGTATTAAACGACTTACTCATGAGTATTTTTTTCTGAATGTATAGGAAATACAGTTATTCGCGAAGGAAGTACTCTACAGCAACTTCACAAAACCGGTCCAATTAAGAAATATCGACCGTCGAAGAACAAATTAGGATTCAACGTTCCTTTTATGAAAGGTGTAATATTGAGAACTTTGGTGAAAAAACCTAAGAAACCCAATTCGGCAAATAGAAAATGTGTTTTACTTCGTTTAAGTAATGGAAAAGAAATGACAGCGTACGTACCTGGTGAAGGGCATAATCTTCAGGAACACAATGTCGTTCTTGTAAGATGTGGAAGAACTAAAGATGTTCCAGGATTAAGATTGAAATGTGTTAGAGGAAAATATGATTTACCGCATGTAGTGAAAACTAAAATTTTGTAATTGTATGGTAAAATATTGCGAATAAAACTATTCAATTGTTGTATACGAGCTAATAAATTTCTTGTTGAAGGATATATTTCGTTTTCTTAAAAAAAAACATTCATTTTATTCGGTAAAATCAAAAATGAGACAATAATTTAATCATAGAACTAATAGTAAAATTACATAAATTTTTATCCTAAGAAATTACTTATAGACAACGTTTCGTAATTGTCGTATCGAATAAACTTGCACTTCTACACTTAAAACAAAATAACGACTAAAATTCCACCTAGACAGAAAAAAAACAATGTGTAAATTCGTTCAAGCTTCCGACCTTCAAAAAATTCAATAAAAATCTCAAACACTCGAGTTTTAATAGTAAGATATCTTTAATTGTATCTTAACAAATTACATTTCCAACATTCAGGTAACGTAAGATTTTACTGAAAACAAAAAAAATATTTTACAAAATGTTCAATTCAAGTATAGCATAAATTACGGAAAATATCAAATTACAAAATGAAAATGAATGTTGAGAACATATGCACAAGGAAAAAACAAACATCAATAGTGATATTTTTAACACAAAATATAATCATTTTTTAACCATTAGAATGCTGATTTGGAGTTAAACTTCCCATATTATGTTCAGGACTATGCTTTTGCTTCTTTTTCTTTTTTTCTTTTTTTCGCTTTTTCCGTTCTTTGTCTTCATCATGACGTTTTTGTTTTTTATGCTTTTTCTCATGAGAGTCCAAAGATCCGAGATCACTAGATGATTCTTGCATGACAACTTCGCTGCTTTTGTACTTGTTTTTCTTCTTTTTGTTTTTATGTTTCTTTTGAGGCATTTGATTTTCATGCCTATATTGTTCTGGAAGCTGAAAAAACAAATACAGAAATATTCATAACATATCATCCGGAAGTAGGTACATAAAACGTTTTATTGAAAAATATATAAGATACAAAAGTATCACTCACCTGTCCCGGATGCAGACGAAATCCACTTAATAGCATATTACTTAGAGGTAAAATATCTTTTCCACCAACAGGGGGTTTTTCTATGACGGATCTGAGAGAACTGAAACAAATGCAGGGTATAGCAAAAATATATCTCTAAAAAACGAGCAAGTTCAGTGAATATCGGAAATAGAAAAATATTTTACCTATTATCCTGACTCCCGGGAGTATCAATATATCCTGGTAAGTGGGGCAAAAAAGAAGACAGCGATTCTTTTAATCGTTTACCGCTAAATTTACTATAAGTATGTTCAAGACCATGATGGGCCATCAAATTTGTAGCCCCTGTCGTTTTACTTTCTCCTGCAAAGTGGATAATTTTTCGTTAAATCTTAAAATAAAATATATGCGAGAGGCAATAAGGCCTAAATAGAAAGTGAAATAGCATCAAAACTCAAACACCACAAATAACCAAAAGTGTGTTAGTTAGTGAATGATATTATGCTCAACTGAAGTTGATAATTACAAATACATACCCGGTGGCTCCTTCATTAGGTAAAAAGGTCCGCTATGTACAATGGAAGGATTTTTTCCTAAAGAAATCGTCGTTTTTAATGTTCCCGTAGAATCCTGACGAGGAACTATTGGTGATCTTGAACCTCGAGGTGAAGATTTTGGAGAGTATTGATCTACTTTATTTCTAAATTGATCACCCATCATCATCTTTAATCATGTTTTGAATAACCAGTATTGTTAACTTCAATTTTGCACTAAAAACAACTCCTCGAAGCAAATTATGTCATAGAATCACTAGATTAGAATTATTTTAATGCAAAACTTGTACTGGATAATATGCAAAATAAAAATTACATAAAGCACTATAATTATATTACTGTATTTTTTCAGTTCATTTTTTCTATACTTAAACAATCAACTACTACAACCTTTCTTAGTTTTCATCTGATTCTGATTTTTCTACTTCGTAATTTCGTAATATAAAAATCAGAAAAAAAATGTAAATAGAATTTTTTAATCAGTGTTGTCGTTTCTTAATAAAAAAAAGTTAAAAAATTTTCATCTTGATGTTTTTCTCAGACTTCACGGCCAACCCATACATGTCACGGTTTACGAGTCTCATATCTCATGAAGTCTCACGAATCACGACTTCAAAGTATTCAATGCACAGGCAGAGACTCTAGTGTTCAAATTTAAAAAGATTACTTCAATTCAGTCCCACGTGAGAAAAATGCTCGGGCAATTTTTGTTTGCAAGAAGCTCTGCCGTCTGCTTTACGTAGATCAAATCAAAATTGAAATAATATGTATGTATACGAAATCGAAAACATACCGGTGAAGGGTGAACACAATTGGCCAACTTTGAGGGTTTCATTCATGTTTTTATTGCCATACTTTAATATTTACAATTTCATAATTCATTAATCTTCATGATATTGGAGAAATATGTACGGAAAGAAGTGGATTACTTTTTCCATTTTACTGATCACGATCAAAACTGTTTATCCATTGGTGGATGTAACGATTGATCAAAGCCTAGACAATGCGGGTTTCCATAGGTATGTTTTATGTATTTATCTTTTCATGGTTTTCCATATTATTTATGATTTGTATCTACTTGAGGTATTTTCAGGCTGTTAATCACCAATATAACGTTGTATGGTAATTTAACATCGTGTAATTTATTGCTCGAGGAAAAGTTTCCCAAGAATTTATTTATTGCTGATAGTGAACTGGAAAATGTTAATCAATTTAGTGAAGTATGTATTATTTACCTTCAGTTGTGAGTTGACATAATACGTATTCCATTTAAGAATCTTATTCATGTTTTCAGGTGAACATAAGATTGAGTCACAAACTCAATACGGAAACGACAGCTTCCGAATCCGTCCCATTCTCAGCGTATATATTCTTAAATAAAAGTCAACCAGTGGTCACCAGTACCGAATTTCATTCAAATTATTTCTACCAAGTTCCTCTAAAGATTAGATATCACGATCCTAAAACTGAAGGAGGCGTCAGAGAATTTAAAAAATCGTCTGTGATATTGTATGGTCGTTGTCCGCAAGGCTTAAGTCTTCCTAAGGGTATTGTTGTTAAATTGTTGTGTGATGCTTATTCTTCAGAAGTTTGTGAATGGACTACATTACCGTTTACTCAGGTATTAAAATTTAATTTACAATGAATAATAAAATCATTGTTTCAAGTAATTGAAATTTTATTTTTAGAAACAATTAACACCTCAAATTCTGGTTCCTGTTGGTGATACTGATCATTATCCGTACGTGTTCATTTCTACACACATATCAGCTTATGCTGGATTGTTTTATTTGCTTTGTAATTTATTTCTTAGAAAATAGGTGATGGCATCATGATTGCACCCAAAAAAGTTTGTTTTAATATTAACAAATAAGACTGAGAGTATCAATTTTATATGATTTACGTGTTTGTTTTAATTTAACAAAAAGTTTTATTAACTTTTAAAATGATTAATGCAATATTTTGTTCAGTTTGATGTATTAAAATTTTTTTGATTTCATGTTTTATTTGTAACTAGAAATGAAAAATGCTCGTCTCTCATTTTGGTACTTTTTATTTTTTAACTGATAAAGTAAAAGCTCTCCAACAATCTAAAATTCATGATATGAAACAGCATGAAATTTTAAACGATCGCATTAGAAATGCAAAAATCTAAATGTATATTCTTAACCATCTTATAAACAATTTAAAACGATGAAGTAACAATAATATAGAAGTCTTAAGAATGGAAATTCATTTAGTATCACTAAAGCTAGAATGTAATGAAACTGAATTAAATTGGCGAAGTTGAATCATTTCGAATGAGGTACAGGAAATGTAAACGAATGCACCGCATATGTACAAAAATTCTTACAGATTATTTACATGGTGTTATGTATTTCTCGTTCGGCCTATTTATATTGCGTTATTGGTTCGACATATCCTCACTCCTTTTTCGATTTAATTAGTGAATATCATCGGGGTTGAACATTCCCTAAATTAAAATCACAAATTAGTAAACTAATAACTGATTAGACAGGATATGAATGAGTGGATTTACTTTTGCTCTTCTTAGAATAGAATCTTTGGTGGCATCATAAGGATGGTCTTTGGACGGAATTTCTAATATCGCCGGTATCGGTTGAGTGTGTGCATCAATGCTATGCCTGATCATTTCAGCGACCTGAATCACAGTACGTTTTAATGATCTATTTGTCAAAATAATTAATATATGAGTAATACTTGACACGTTACATACATTCTGATTGATTAATATGATATCAATATCATCTCGTTTAACGAAACGTTTGAAACAATCTTCAATATCACTCACAGCGGTGTCTAAAAATACAATAATTTTGTAAATTTGTAGACAAGAGAGTGTCTATTTAGTTATACAAAAATTAAACATACTTTTATCTACGACCATGAAGTTGGGATGTCTATTCTTGTTGATTTCTCCGATACCGCCCAACAGGAATCCAACGCAAGTGTCCTGAAAAATGAAACAATTTTGTTACGAATTTATACTCAACAATGTTCTATTCATAATCAAGGATGGAACACTCAATATAGAATGACCTACTCTAAGTGTGAGAAAAACGATATAAACTTACTTCATCGCCGATTACTGCCAAAAGTTTTCCTTTCACAGCTGAATGCAATGTCATTTTTGAATATGATATCGAAAGAAACTTGAAAAATTTTACTTATGAAATTAAATCAATACAAAATTTCGAAAGAAATAAGAAATTGATTTCGAAGTATGAATAGTGATAATATGACTTGACTTGCCCATATGAATACCACGCCTAGATCAGTTTTAATTTTCAGTTCCTTTAAATTTCTCTCACGATGTCTGTGCTGGCGATTTATTCAAAGTCGAAAGTTTATTTTTCAATATCACATTTTGAATGTTGAATTTTTTAAAAGTAATTAAAATTACAAAATTCAATTGAAATTGAATTTAAAAAAAACGCTAAAATCTCTAGAAAATGGAAAATTGCAAAAATTGTTATTTCAATTTTAGAAGAGTGATTCACATGCGCATTATCTTCGTTTGTCGTTTGGCTTCACTGGCTAGTTAATTTGACCAATTAAACAAAGAATACGAAAACAAAACAGCCAATCATTGATAACTTTTGAATTGAAGACTATTCTTTGAAAGCTGCTTAAAAGTTTAAAGTTTCATTCTTCATTTTTTCATTTTTTCACTTTTCATACCCTTTACGTATTATGAAATAATTACATCTTAAATTGAAATTTTAATCACTGTACACTATTAAAATCAAGCTCAAATTTTTATCATTATGATAACATAGAATACTAACAATTTGAAACGTAGCGTTGTGTGTACATGTTCAATGTTACGATACACAAGTTTCATTTCCATTCGAAGTTTCTTGAAACGTGTCTAAAATGAAGTTTTTTTCATTACTTTCTACCATTTATGTAATTTTCTGTGTCGTCACTGATATCCATTCTACAGGACTAGAACAAATGAGTGATGATGATTTACTGAATTTAATTCGGACGGAGAATTACGTTGCCGTGCTGTTTAGTGAGTTTCCGATTTAATAACTGAAGCATAATTTTTATTGAATTTATCTCTGTCATTTCAATGATTATATGTTATTTCAGCTAAAAAAGATTGTGAAATTTGTGATAAATACGAAGATGTATTATTTCAAATTCGCGAAGATTTGGTGGATTCGCTAAATGCATGGGTAGTGAAGACAGTAAACAGTCAGTTGGTTCGAATTTATAGTCCTTCAAAGGAGCCAGCTTTGGTATTTTTCCGACATGGAATTCCTCTACTTTACGATGGTACAATTGATTGAAAAGAAATCAAATTGTCATGTACAATTTTCAGTTTTGTAAAACCGTATCTCATTGGTTTTCTGTGTTTTAGGTGAATTGAACGACGAATTAATTGTTCATACGTTATCAGAAAATAAGGAACCGTGTGTTCGAGAATTGCACGATGAAAATTTCGAGCATTTAACCCAAGTCTCCACCGGTGCGACTACCGGCGATTGGTTTATATTATTGTAAGTTTCTGGAGAGCGAGGATTGAATAGATTAAATTCTAATATGTTTTATTATTTCAGTTATTCAACTGACTGCATAGAATGCCAGAATTTACAGGCTAGGTGGGAATCTGTATGTGCCAAATTAAAGACTAGACTGAATGTAGCTAGAATAAATAAACAAACCATGGGTAAAGTTATTGGAAGGAGATTTAGTGTGTCCAAAGTACCATCGTTTATATTGTGAGAAATTTGATTACTGCATTTATAAATTGAAAATTTTATTAAAAGTAATTTGTTTCATTTAATATTCAGTTTCAGGCAAGGTAAAATGTATAGATATAATTCACCAAAATATGATGTGGAATCTCTCCATACTTTTCCAATTGAAACACATAAGAACGCCAGAGTCGAACCAGTTACACCACCTAAAGCTCCACTGTATGCATATTTTTCAAATTTTATCCTAACGTCAGCTTGCATTTTTTTCTTTGCGTTATTTTCCATTACTCGGCTTTCACGATTTTATTCCATTATTTCATATGTAATTATTTTCTCAATTTTCTATTGCAGCGAAGATATGCTTCTTGGAATTTTAGAATTTTTCCGAGAATGTCCATTTTTATTGAAGATACTCTCAACTATACTCGGTGTGTTTGTTATTGTTTCGGTGGCGTATAAAATGAGTTCTGATAAAGACAAGAAAAAAAAAAGTACAAGTAAAAGAAGTAAAAACAAATAATAAAACCGTCGTTCGTTTTTTGTATTAAAAAAAAAAAAAAAATGAAATCTGCCTGTTCTGTTCATCAAATTGGCTCAATTTTGTATTGTTTTTTAAGTACATTTTGTACAGTTTTACAAAATTTTATGTGTACATTAATGTCTGTTAGAGAAATACTTATCAGTATGTGCTACTTATGTAGTTTATTTTGTAACAATTTGAATTTTAACGTGTAATATTTTTGAACTAAGTGGTTTTTTCTAATTGAAAAACTTTTGTATGTATTTCATTTGCGAGTTGTTCCCTGCTCTTATACATTCCCTTGATTACTAATATTGTTTCGTTATTATTTTAAATGATGTTATAAGCTTTACTTGAAATATTTTCAGGTTAAGGTTTGATTTGTTTCCTGCGTCTAATGTGATATTGATGTAATATATATTTATACAAGAGATTATTCCTTTTATTTATGCGCAGTGCTTCAAGTAGGTAGTACAGTAATTATCATAAATCAGGAAAATAACTAAGAAAACAAGAAGTACTTATATGTAAAACAACTTTGTACAAAGGTTACTGAACAGATAAAATTGCTGATAACAAAACTGTGAGTTTAGTAGTTAACAGAATTTTTTCTGAACTAAGTTTAGGAAACTACGCGACCAAGCGAGAGGATAATACAAAACGACATCACGAAACCAAGATATTTTAATAAACTGAATAGGATTAATTGTCATGTATACGCATTTGTTGGTCAAGAATTCTTTAATTATCACTTATCGTGACCAATATGCTTATATTGTTTCAACAGCGCAATTTTTAATGTTGAGAATACAATCACGGTTACCCAGAGATTTTCGAACTTCGCTCTCAAATGACTGCCTAATGTGACTGAAATCCATTACATCTTGTGGTTTAGATTTCATCCAAAATTTATCAAATTCAAAGAAAAGGTAACAGTAAAAACGATGAAATGCTTCCATATTAGGCATACGATGAGAGATATTGAAAAAATGTGTTTTTGCAGTACCGTCTAATAGTAAATGATAGGCCATATTCGTTATATTGATGCCGAGAATAGCGAAAGCATAACCTCTAGTAGGATGCAAGGAATGTGACAATACAATGTTGGCGTAAGTGCTATATTCTTGAGTAAAAAATAGTAAATTTTCCAAGCCCAGCACTCCCATACCACGAAAATCTGTCTTAGGATCATTTCCTTGAAATCCAATGTCTTGCCATTGCTTAGAAACACGAGCTTGTAGAGGAGTGTCCGGCATCAATGCGTTCCATAGTTTGAGCAATTTCAATTCATGTTCTTCATTATCAGAATCATAAGGTGTTCTCGATGAAATAAGCACTTCTTGCATCAATTGTTTATATCCCCAAATATGTTCCAAACACCTACTGAAAGACTTGACAAATTGCACATGTATTCGAGGATTAATTTTTTTACATGTAATGACTAGAATTACGGAATAATTTAAAGCTTCTGTGATACGTTCACGAATTCTTCTTTCTTTACTTAATTCGTCCATATACTTGACCATATTTTTAATAGTACCTTGTTTAGAATGTTGAAGAGAATACTCCACTTGCAAACTTCTATTAGCTCCAGATAAAGTACTGTAGCAGATTCTTTGCAATTCGCATAACTTAGTTATTCGTCTTAATATCACTTTAATTAAAGATCGACAAGTCCAGTAAATCCAAGAAAATATCAAACGCATAATTATTCCTTGAACAAAAATGTTACTGTTCATCGAATTGTCATAGCAACATTAATACTATCCATCGTTAAGTAAATTCAAAGGAAAAGGTGATTTATTTATGTACATGCTAACATTTTACACAGAAAAATTTACGCGAAAAAATAATGTTTTCGAATATAATTCCTATTTTTTTCATTTTTTTTCAAAATTTTGATTCTGAATTAATTTTGAGTTATCAATTTATTATCAGTATCTTGTGATGAAAATTAATTGCTCGGTAGCTCTTGACGTTTGGTGCCTGGTAACTTAGTTGTGTTACTCACATTGAAGTGATCGTTATTTGTTTCAGTTTTAGTTTTTGCTTCTCATTGGTCAATGTCCATAAAACAGTTTGTACACTGATTGGTTAAAAAAAATTACGTCACAAATATATCAATCAAAATTTTGACCTGTTTAGCCAATCACATAAGCTAGAAAATTGTTATACTTGAACCAAACAATGTTGTACTTTTTTAAAATTACAACACGAATAGAAATAGGAGAAACACCCACAAAATTATAAAGGAGATAAATTTCAGATTAAAGTTATTTAATTGAATGTTCGCTTCATTTATTATGAAATATCATTCAAAACAAATTTTTTTTATTTCAAAGCATACAAAAATCTTGTTGTACGTGTGAAGTTCAATATATTTTTAAAGAACAGCTTTTCACAACAAAGACAACACTGAATAGAGATATCGCGTCAAAAGAAAACCGTGAAAAATATAATAATTGTAGTATGAATTTTTTATTTGTAGTATAACTAATTTTAAAAAAATTAAGTCCATCAATTGATATCTTACAAGATAACAATGCCAGTACGTTTATGAAGAAAGTCTGAAGCTATTAACTGCAGAACCAACTTCAAGGTAATTTTCTTTGCATTTTCTAAAGAATGGTTCAACGAGTAAATAATTCAAACTTTGTAGACATTGATATGATATCATTTGTGTAAATTATTTTAAAAATAGAAAAAGAATCAGGATAGATATTTTCTTATTGTAATACCCTTCGGTTTCTTTTTTACTGTTGTATTTTGGTACTACGGTTCATAGAGGTATACTGGAAATTTGCTTTGAAATTGTTTGAACTCTACGTACGTTAAACAGATTTTTAAAGTGTCAGTTTCGGTGTTTTTATATATCATGTTTTAAACTCAAACATCGAACTTTGGTAGAGTCGTTTGTTCTTAGTTTATTGAATTCGCGTTTAATTTACAATTTTTTATTTTATCACTTTTTTTAGTGAACAACAAAATGGAAGAAACTAAGAATGGTTTCCCCTCCAGTATTGCTGACCAAGAAATGGACATCGGTGATTGTTCCTCAGGTGAAGATGAAGGCGAAGGTGATGATGAAGAAGAGGACGAAGATGAGTTGGAAGACGAATCTATCGAAGAAGTCGATAGTGAAGAGGATGTCGCCGATGAGGAAGACACTGTTGATGATTCGGTATCTCTAACATCTGAAAATCTCAGTGAAAACGTTAGCCCTCATCAAACACCGACAACCCCTACTTATGAAAATTCGTTTACGGGTAACGGTAATTTTTTACTGTTTATTGTGATTTTTTGCGCGAAATGCTGAGATTTCGTCTTACTGATTTATTAGGCTTTCGAGAACTAGAGTTTCCGTTGTGTGAGGAAAGTAGAAGTCAAGAAACGACTGACGTTGAAACGAAAACTACCACTAGTGAAGCAGTTGTTCCTATGCGAGTAGAAACTATACAAACTGCTGTAATTAGTGCGAGTTCTACAGAAAGAAAATTAGCCGTTAAATTGAAAAGATGTAAAGGGTAAGTGGTATGAAATAACTTTTTAATAAAAAACCTAAAAACATGATGACGAAGAGTTATAATATCTTTATTGTAGGGGTATGTATAGCTTCAATGAAAAACGTACTAATGAAAGTTTTGCCTCACCTGGAAATTCCAACGATAGCGATGGAGACGATCGCATTAAATTGCATAAAGAAAAATGGTAACATTTTTTTAGGGAAAATTGCGCAAGTTCTTATCTATAACTTAAGCGCCTAATATATATTTATTAATTTCAGGCCTGGTAAGGTTTGTTGTTTGTGTTATCTTGGAGAACGCAGTCAGTTAGGACAAGGAGAATTTCTTCGTATTAAAAAACCTGACTCATTTACGGAAGAAAAATCATCTGAACCGAGCGTTGCTCCAGTTATTGATCTCCCTAAAATAACTACAGTTTCAACATATAAATCAAAAAAATCAGCGTCCAAGTAAGTATTGTTTGAAATTTTTGTTTAGTAATTGTCTTTTACATAATATTGTACGTTTCTGTTTTAGAAATATTTTAAGCCTTTTCGAACCAGTCGATGAACATAGCGCAATTGGTCATGCGGACAAAGTGAACATATCAGATTTATTCGATGATGAGGGTAATCATTGCTTTCTCAATAATCATTTTCACTAATCTCAGTTAAAGAATATCATTTTTGTTTGTTATTTTTTCAGGATACTTGTACATACATTTGTATTGTGCTTTGTTTTCTCGACAAGTTACCCGTAATTCGAATAACGAATTAGAAAACGTTATTCCATACGTAGCGAAAAATCTGTCAAAAATTTGTTCGCACTGTAAACGTTATGCCGCCAGCGTAACATGCAGCTTTAATAATTGTGATAAAACTTATCATTTCCCATGTTCCGCAGCTTCTGGTGGATTTCAGCATTTAAAGACATACGCATTTATATGCAATTCGCATCTCGATCATATTCCTTTACTGCGTAAGAATTAATTTTTTACATTAGTCGAAATTCTCAATGGAGATGATTACAGTATTTATTCTTTTTAGCTACGTTTAACGAGGTCTCTTGTCGATCTTGTTTTTCGCTCGGAGACGTATCAAATTTGATGATGTGTTCAATTTGTGGGCATCATTATCACGGCATGTGCCTTGGTCTTGCTTTATTACCGGGTAAGATAAGAATTTAATTACAGTAACAATGATCTATACTACGTATTCCTTTTTTGTATACTTGATCTTTTGTTGTTTTTTTTTTGTTTACAGGAGTAAGAACTGGATGGCAATGTTCTGAGTGCAGATCTTGTCAAGTATGCCGCGATCCGGGAGATTCATCTAAAGTGATGTTATGCGAAACCTGTGACAAAGGTTATCATGCCACGTGCCTTCGTCCTGTATTAACCAGTATTCCTAAAATTGGCTGGAAATGCAAAGTACGTTGATTTGTGTGATTTTTTGTTTACATGAATTGATATTTAAATTTTCTGTATACAGAGTTGCCGGATATGCAGCGATTGCGGATCGCGTACTCCTGGAGCAGGGTTTTCATCTCGGTGGCATTGTCATTATACCGTTTGTGACTCTTGTTATCAACAGAGAAACAAAGGATTTTCTTGCCCACTTTGTCATCGTGCCTACAGAGCCGGTTCATCTAAAGAAATGGCTCAGTGTACCTCGTGCCGAAAGTAATTAATTGAATTTTCGTAAAGTGTACAAATGTAGAGATCGGTATATTCAACTATTGTTCGTAGATTCGTCCATCGTACTTGTGATCCAGAAGCGGATCCAGTAACCCATCAAAAGAAATTAGAAATGATACCGGATTATCAGTACGTTTGTCCAACTTGTAAGAATATGAGTCAGTATGGAAGATTGGCTTTGAAACGTAAAGAAAGTACGTCCGCAGATACAGTTGTTAAATTCTAAATATTGAACTACGTAATAATCGTTTACTTTCTTTTTCGATAGGTTTTGATGATAGCAGTTTGGATCTAAATACAAGTGCTTCGCAAGAATCGCTCACTTCTGATGACATGGACAACGACTTCGGCGACAAAGTATGTATTTGATGAAAATAAAAAAACTATATTAGATAATAACGAATGATTACTATACTATATGGTAATTATTAGGACGATTACAAATTCTCCGGAGGTATTGGTCTGGGGAAAGGTAAACCATTCACTGCTCGAAAGAAAATGGCTTTGGGTTCGATGAAAGGTTTTAAATCCAAGTACGCTGGTAAAGCGGCGATTTGTGGACCAGCTTATCAGAAAAAAAATCAAAAGTTGACCGAATTTGGTCGTAAAAGATGTACGAAATCGAAAATGAGAGGCGTTTTTGGAGCTCCTGGATTAGGATTACAGGTTTGATATATTGTTTGTTATACTCCGAAATATTAGAGTTGAATTGAATTATTAATTAATGTATGTACTTCAGAGACCTGTAAATGATTCGCAAAGTAAATCAGATAGCGATAATGGAGAAAATAAAATCATTTTATGTTCGACAAACGATAAATTTGTACTTTCACAAGACGTATGTGCCATGTGTGGCGCGTTAGGAACCGATCAAGAAGGGTGTCTTATTTCATGCGTTCAATGTGGACAATGTTATCATCCATATTGTGTTAATATTAAGGTACGTTATTTCAGACTTTTTTATATCTGGATCATGTATATAATTTTGAAACCGATTTAATCTTTAAATTGTACGAAAAGAAAAAATAGATTTGCTTGAAAATTATTGCAAGCCTGTATAGAAAACGAATGACACTCATTAACTGAACTTAAATCCCGAATTTCCGCGACTTAAATCTTTATGTCTTTTGAAATGTAGACAAAAAAGACCGAAAGCTAAAAAGAAAATGAAAACCACATTTTCTTTTTTTTTGACCATCTTAAGACGTTAAACGTTGAATTTGTCAAGCAAATTTGATTGATATTTGAACCATTCCAGTTTTAACTTTTGTTTATAATTGCAACTCGACCCATTTCTTATTCAAAATCGAAGAATTGTAATGTCTGATTGGAAACTATCCCTTTTCCTGGCTTCTTACTGCCGTCACATTAACCCTGTTTGATGAATTTAAGCAAATATTAAAAAAAAAAAATTGTAGTAATTCGTGCTCACATCGTGGTTGGAAATATGGAAATGATCGAAATGGGCTTTTGGACTCATAAAATGGATTCCGTGTTAACTCCTTCGGCGAGTTTATTGGAAGTCAATGCCCCGTAATAGTAGTATTTTGTTTGTTTTCTCAAGAATTGAGCTGTAAAAAAAAAACTACTGTATTTTAATCAATTTATTATTTCAGGTCACCAAAGTGATACTACAAAAAGGGTGGAGATGTTTAGATTGTACCGTATGCGAAGGCTGCGGTCAACGTAATGATGAATCAAGGCTCATATTATGCGACGATTGCGATATATCGTATCACATTTATTGCATGGAACCGAAACTGGATTACGTTCCGCGTGGTACTTGGAAGTGTAAATGGTTAGCGACTAAAAGCTTCATTAAATAAAAATATTTTCTATGTAAATGCTTACAATATTTGTTTCATTAGGTGCGCTCAGTGCTTGACCTGCGGTTCGAATGAACCGGGATTGAATTGTTCGTGGTTGAAGAATTACACCGAATGTGGTCCTTGCGCATCTCGTTTAACGTGCCCTTCGTGTCAACAATCATATTCAGATGGTGATCTCATTATTAAATGCGAAAACTGTGAAAGGTTAGTGTGTACGAAAAGGAATACGTTTTGTAAAACGTATTTTTGAGTTATAATTTCCGATTTGAAAAATTTCCCAGATGGTTGCATGGCTTGTGCGATCAAATTAAAAACGAACAAGACGCGGAAAAATGTGCTGAAGAAGGATACACTTGTTTGTTGTGCCGTCAAAAAGATGTTCTGCCGCCTCATCTAGCGGTTACTCCTCAAACTCCACCCGCTTGCAGTACTCCTAAATTGAAAATAAAACCACTTTCTCCCATCGAAACGCCTGGTTGGTTCTAGCTCTCTTTACGGTTCTAATAATGGAAGTATTCGAATGACGGTGGTAATATCGTTTTACAGAGTCTGTTACTAAAGAAGAAACTGAACATTTGATGGATGGAATATGCTTATCGGAAAGTGGTTTTTCGCATTTGAACAATTTACTCACCGGTTTCGATACCAGCGTGTGTAGTTTGCGTAAGAAAAAACGTGCCGGCAATGCAGATCAAGGAATGGATCAGGGAATTATCGATTGTATCGAATCCGTTATTGCAGCAGGTGTTCAAGGTATATGAGTTGAAACATTTATGTAGATCGATTGAGAAATTCGGACATAAATTGAAATTTAATCAAATGTCGTCTCAACACAAAAGGTGAAAGTCCTTCAAGTTCGAATTCGATCACTTTCAAAGATGGTATGGTAGTCGAACCGAGAGAAGATGGAAAACCACCCGATCCACCGGAAGGATTTAACATACTTACTAACGAATCGGGCGTCATGACGTTGAAAAAGAAACGCATTCGTAAAATTGGTAATTTACCAGTAATTTGAAAAAGAACGAAATTTTTTTCGGTAAATTATATTACGAATGACTTTCAGGCGTAGGAGGATTTAACGTGAGAAATAGAACCACTAAAAAAGACAGAGGTGAAGATGATGGAGAGGGTAACGACGAAGCTACTTCGTCCGGAGCAGTAATGTCTTCGGCGGATGATAAACCACGTAAAAAAAGCAGAAACAGGAAACCGAAAAATAAATACGCCGAAAGTTACCCGTCGTATATTCAGGTAAATACCAAAGCGATATTTTGTATTGAAACATGTCGTGATGTATTTTATCAACCTGGATACTTTTTTAGGACGCATTTTTCGGCCGAGATTTACTCGATACTCCCAAAGATAATAGTCAAGATATGGAAAGCAGTGGATCAGAACCTGAAGAGGTGTTTACAACTCGTAGAATTACTGTTTCGGAAACCGTTACGTTATCTCAGGTAAAACCCGTTCAAATGATCCAGTTTTTTAGAAGAATTTTTTCATTATATCTTATTTAATATTTTTATACTTTTTACCTGTTAGGATGAATTAAAAATCATGGAAGAAGCGAAAGCTAAACAAGAGGAAATGGAAGAAGCGAGGAAAAAAGAAGAAGCCGAAGCGATCAAAGCGGAATCGACGATTAAAATTGAAAACGAAGAAAGGGAGGAAAAAGTTGTCGAAGAATCGGCAAGCGGTGAAAATGAAAACGAAACGTTCAAGGATATTTTAGATATACCTGGTAATCTATTGGATACGTTTATGAACGAAGGAGAATCTAGCGTCAAAACAAATGCTTCCTTAATCGATGGCGAGTTTTAAGCATTTTGTAAAAACTAACCAATTGTTAGATTTCCGTATTTCGTCGTCTTTATTAAATGTTCTTGTTTTTTTTTTCTTATCTATTCGCAGATTCCAATATTGCCAGCGAATCGGACGTTAATAACGACGCAAATTGCAATCAAAAAGACGAATTTACCGATATTCTAGGGCCGAATTTCAGCCTCGAATCCATGGTCCACGAAACAGGTTTACCTAATATGGACAGTAAAGACGTAGAAGAGATATTCAAAGGTGTGTTAACCGACGAATCTCAAGATTCTCACGATGCCATTATGCCGGATACACCTACAAATGGAGCAGTTCCATCGGCATCTTTCCCAATGAGTCATTCTAACGTAAATGCCGCTCAGGCAGTGGTTACTAATCAACAACAAGGTGTTATTATGTCTCAAGGACCTCCTGCCATGTCCCCCTCACATTCCGGTAATTTAATTTCTAGCATTATTTGCTTCTTTTTTTTTTTCGATCAATAGATTTAATGTGATATTAATTCACGTAGTTATTCAAGGTAACGCGAGCATGACGCCGAATCGTAATGTACCTCCGGCCCAATCTCAAGTACTGCCATCGCAACAAAGTATCCCATCACCAGCAACGTATCCAGCCACATCGCCCTATCACTCGGAATACAGCAAGTAAGATGCTCTCCTCAATCGAAGCAGTGTCTTAGTATGGAAAACGCATGCTCACGCGTCTCGATAATTATATTTTTGTAGTAGTCCATCTCAATTTAGTCCTGCATTTTCGGAACCTCCCAGTCCGTGGGTTCAAGAAGATACCGCTGCTGTAGATAATGTGAACGCTATTTCGGCCTCGGCAACCCAAAATCAAAGGAATTCGCGTAAATTCGAAATGGATGAGACTTTAGGCGACAAAGCGACCATCTCTTCCATTTTATACGCGAATCTTAAACATCCCGAATTGAAGACCGATTATCCTGGTGAGTTATCTTCGTGCTTTTTTGTATGCGTGTATGCTTCTTGGAATTTCACGTTTGAATGGAGTATTCATTTTTTTTTTTTTTTTTTTGTAAATTTGCAGTATGGAGTGACAGATGGAGACAAATTATGAAAAAATGGAGAGCACTCTCGAGCGATGTGAAAGCTCCGTATTTGAGTCAAGCTAGAGAAAACAGAGCTAACTTGATGCGCGTAAAGAAGACCCATCAGGTTCGTATCTGTCTAATTTATTGGTTGATTTTTGAACCGTATCTCGTTACCCGTCGTGTATCTGTATATATTTATCGGAATGGTAGCGTGTATTAACATTTTACCATCTTTCACCGATAGAATACTATGTATACCAGTATGCTTCATACTAATCAGAAGTTTTTCATCACCCGTCACGCGTTATTTATTATTTTTAATACATAAAATCACGGAGAGTACGTTGACCAGTTTGTTGTGTATTTAAAAAAATTATTTACAGAATTATTCCTCCATTTTATACACATAATGGTTAGATACGCACTCAGCCATCAATAGCACTATAGGTTTGTGATCGTATTGTAGTGATCGATCGATTCGTCAGGATTTAGGTTTTTATTAATAAGAGTTTTTTTTAGTTATACTCGTACTTCGATGCTTGGAAAGTTATTCATCAGTTTACGTAACTTGACGATATTTCTTACTCTCGTGATTGCAATATGTTTGTCTTTCCATCGTAATACGAAGACAATTCGAGCATTACTATAGTCGAATTACTGCAAAAAAAAAAAAAACTTCCTCTGGCACCCAATTTAAAAAGTAATTTGATGACTGATTTTTAATCTAGGTTGTGTTTAGATAGAAATAAGCTTAAGTGACATTTTTCTGGCCCCTTCGTCTCCGAGGATGCACCTCGCCTTCTACCAGTTGTACGAAAAAAATTTTCAAGTTAAGTTTTTTCTTGAAAGATTCTTTACATTTTTTGTTATTACAAAAATAGTGTTTGGAGCAAACTTATCTGTTGTTTTAGTTTTTCATATTTTTCAAAATTCACCCATCAGACGAACAATTGTTAATAAACGCAAGTTGTAGGAGGAGAGATTCTCGCGCTCAAAAATATTTCTAGAGACCCCCCACCACCATCAAATGTGTTACATAATGAAAATTTTCAACCTGTTCACAAATTCGATTCATTTATTCTGAACGTTGGTATGAGCAGGGGGGCTTGCCGGTGGATGTGTGTGGGGAGCTATTGCGATTATCATGTTAGATGCAGAATTTTATTCTGAATACCTTCTTTTTCTGATTATTAGTTTTATACTTTGATAGAAATTTTTTATGACCTGCCATAGACGTCATAGAGTCAAGGAATGACATTAACATGGATATGTAGTATGAGCAGAGACGAGTTCAACTGTGATAGTCTGAAACCCTCCCCTTTACCTATAGGTATCACTAAAGGAGGAGTTTCAAAATTTTGATCTGATTATCAATCCAAGTGGCGGACCTTGTTGACAAAAATTTTTCCACAAATTTTGTCGTGTACTTATTTTGCTCATCTTAATTTTTGAAGGGGCAGCTTTCGTTTGAATTTTACAATCCCCTGCAAAAAATCAAGATAGGCCAATTTTGTATGCAGCAAAAAATGCTGCAAAAGTAGTCCAGTACAAGGTTCACCTTTCAAAATCATGATCTAGGCAAATTTTTTGTTCCTGAAAATTTTACAGGGGGGGTAATTAGGGCAATGTAAAATTTTTAGAACAAAAAATTCGTCTAAATCGTGATTTTGAATGGTGATCCTTGTACTAGGGGCAACTTTTGCAGCATTTTTTGCTATATACAAAGTTTGGCATGTTTTAGGGTAGAAGTAAGGGATTTCAGCCAGTAACTAGGCAACACATATCGAGTCTATGTATGCATGTTTGCCTAACCTCTGAACGGCAGGGGCTGAGCTATTCTGATTCAAATAATTTTTTCGCCAATTTTATATAAGTTTTTCAAGCGAGTGCAGCTTGAGAACCGGAAAAGGTAAAGATTTGGAATTTATTCGAGGATGAAGAGAATTTTATCTAGATTACCATGGTGCAGTTAGTTTTTGTAATAGCAGCAAACGGAAGCAAGTAGTGGATAAAATAAGGCAAAAAACGTGCACGAAAACCTTCAATTTTCATGATTTATTCAAAAATTTAATTATTCTATCAGTGAGGTAGCCAGAAGTGGTTGAAAAGAAGGGGTTTCCACTTTTTTTATGAACAGTTTTATAAGTCTGATGTTTAAAACATGAATGAAATGGTATGCTTGAGCAAAGCAAGGGCGAAATTTTGAAAAATGGACTTTTGTAACATTCAAAAAGTCTATTTGCAGGAGTTTTAAGGGGAAAAAGAAATAGACATAAATTAAAATTTTTTCAAGTTTGTTGGTCTCAATGTGTGAAGAGAGGGGAAGTTTTTTTTTTAATTCGAGTGATCATAATTTTTAATCCAAGTGAGATGGAAAGATGCGGTTTGCAGCATTGAAAATGGCGACATTTCTTCTTCCAATAATATTAATTCAACTGATGTGTCATGAGAACAGATTTTTTAATAATTCAGCAAAAATCATGGAATTTGAAGGTTTTGGTGCATGTTTTTCTCATTATTTCATCAACTGCTTGCTTCGCTGTTCTGCTATTAGAAAAATCAACTACACCATGTTAATCTAGATAAAATTATATTTTTTCTCAAATATATTCCAAATTCCTACCTATTTTGATTCTCGAGCTACACTCGCTTGAAAAGCTTACATAAATTTGGGATTTTTTTTCAAAATCGGAGTACATCAGCTCTTGTGATTCGAAGGCTAGGCAAACATTAATACACAGACTCGATATGTGTTGTCTAGTCATTGGCTAAAATTCTGTACTTCTACTATGAAACTCGCCATATACAAGATTTGCGTATTGTGATTTTTTGAAGGGGCTCATAAAATTCAAACGAATGCTACCCCTTCAAAAATGGTAATAGGCAAAATGTATAACTGATAAAATTTTTGTCTGCAAGGCCCGTCAATTGGATTTGTAATCAGATCAAAATTCTGAAAGTGCTCATTTTTTAAATTTTTATATGCCTGTATAGCGATACCTTTGGGAAAAAAGGGAGGGCCAAACTTTCATAGGTGAACTCGTTTCTGCCCATAGTACACATCTATGTTAATGCTGTTCTTTAATTTCATGACGTTTGTAGCAGGATAATGAACAAGAATAACTTGATTTTGAACATTTTGACGAATACACCTTTAAGATTTACAGTGCAAAGGTCACTCCAAATGCAACGTTTGTAATTACCAAAAATGTAGAGAATCCTTCAAGGAGAAACTTTCACCTGAATTTTTTTTTTGTAAAAGCAATTGAAAGAGCTATGAGTACATTTTTAAGAAAAAGGTGTGCATCCTAGCTTATTTTTGTTCAAATATATTCCGGATTAAGAATCGGTCAACAAATTACTTTTTACATTATGAGCGAATGGATGTAGTATTTCGGCTATACTACGTACTTATGAAAGAGCACAGCCAGCTAAGATGGGGTGAATCGGCCCTTGGCTAGAATTTTCACACCTTCTAGTGAAAGTTGGTCCCCATGGTTTGAAAACTCGTTGATATAACTTTTGGCCGCCTATTTCACACCTACCCTCAGATATCGACCGAAACGTGTTCAAAATACAAGTTTAGCTTATAAATTTTTATATTCTACAATTCTCGACCGAATTTTTTCAAATTTGTAAGAATAACAGACCATGCCAAGGGCCTTTCTTGAAATTTTTTTCAAAATTTTTCGAATGTGCCTTCATGGTGAATTACGAGTTTTAAAATTTAAAAGCTCAATGTCTATATGTTGCTACAGACCTGGAACAATGAAAAAAATATATGTTATGTAGGATTCCCATATGTACAACATATATTTTTTTAGATTTTTTTTTCATCTTGGTAGACCTCAAAACTTACTTCATGCGACTTATGATAATTGTAGAATATAAAAATTTACAAACTAAACTTGTATTTTGAACATATTTCGGCCGACATCTGGGGGTAGAGGTTTCAGACCACTGCAAAGTTTGAAAATTCCAGTCAAAGATCGATTCACCCTATCTTACCCGTCTACGTTCTTTGATAAATCAAAAAACACTTGGAAATTCTTTTTTGAAAATTTGTTACAACTTCGTTTAGTTTACTTATATGTGTATTAAGTAAATTTACAAATTTAACGAACCACAATGAACCTTTCCTGATAAGGCTCAAAAACGGCCTCTGACCCAAAATCAGTCAAAATTGAGCCAAAATGTTACTTGTGATGCAAAAACAAGCCAAAAAAATGTTGACCCTCTACACACACCCCTTCTGGAATTATCGCCCCCAATGTCGAAATTTAAACACGCGATATCTCTGTAAGGGGAAAGTAAAACATTTTGAAATTTTCACAGATTATACATCTTGCTGAGTACTATTAATGAGAATTTTTTGAAAATTTTCAGTTCGCATTTTCCCTATTTTTTTAGTATTGAAATTTTCAAAAAAAAATTCAAAATTTTGAGAGGAGACTCGTGGCTGAAAATTGTTTTATCATCTTTATTAGGTGGTTATCTATCGCATATATTTTTCGGCGGTTCCGAATTTGAGTGCAAAATGCTCAAAAAAAAATCGAAACCCCCTACAAACACGTTTTTCACTACTTTTTCATAATTAATAAGGGAGATATCTCAACTCGAAGCAAAATTTCGAGTCAATACATAAATAAATTGAAAGTACATATTAAAAGAACTTCATTTTCAAAATTTCAAGTCCTGAAGTGTATTTCGCGGATTTTGGCGAATTTTTCAAATTTCAAAATTACCTCATCGTCCTGTAAATCTTGAAAATTTAATCTGATCATCGAAAAAAGCTGAAATTTGGTACATACCCTAATTTGGACCTTCTAAATCGATTGGAAACGGTTTCTACACGTTTCGTAGCCTTCAGGAAATTTTGAACTTTTCCAGTGCTGGAGAACTCAGTTCATAAAAATGGTACATATGAACATCAGCATCTAAAATCTCAAATTACCCATATTGGCGACCTATTTGATCGATTAAAGTACAGTTTTCCGAAATTCGTAACTTTTAAGCTCAAATCCATATTTTAATGCAGAAAATTTCCCTGCAAATAATTAAAAAATACTCGCATAGCTCATGCATCGAGGTAAAAAGCTTGAAGTCGGCGGATATCCTATTTTCGACATCCCAAATCGATTGGAAATGGTTTTGAAACGTTATGTCTCGGTGGCTCCAAAATTTTTTGGAATTTTTCAACACTGAGCTGTAGAAAACCTTGTGAAAATAGTACATAATGTGGACTTCAGCACCAACTTGGTAACCTAATTGATCAATCAAACCATAATTTTTCGAATCCTGTAACTTTGTGTTAAGAATGTTATTTTTTGGCTGAAAATTGAAAAAAATAACCTAAGAAGATTACTTTTAAACAAAGTAATTATCGCCCATACTGAAATAAAAAAGTTACCTATGTAATGCTGCTTATCGTGCATTGGAATATGAGTCGAAAATTTTCAAAAAATTCTCATTCAAAGTACTCAGCAACATGTAGAGTAGGGTGGGTCAAAAAAAACTTGGTACCCTGAAAAACTGGTTGGTAGACACCTCAAAAAAATTCTCTCCACGTATGAGCTCTTAATTTTAATAGGAACGTCCTCCGCCTTTCAGATTTCTATTTTTTTTCTATTGTTATAAAGAAAATTGCATATCTTAGTG